>CAUDMG010001218.1:0-155000 GCA_958450375.1 Homarus gammarus
CATCTTGCTCTCCCCTTGCCAGGTTAAAATAAAGAGAGGGGGGAGGAGTGTGGGTGGGTGAGGGCAGGAGTGTGGGTGGGTGAGGGGGGAGTGTGAGTGGGTGAGGGGGCGAGTGTGGGTGGGTGAGGGGGCGAGTGTGGGTGGGTGTGGGGGCGAGTGTGGGTGGGTGAGGGGGCGAGTGTGGGTGGGTGAGGGGGGAGTGTGGGTGGGTGAGGGCAGGAATGTGGGTGGGTGAGGGGGGAGTGTGGGTGGGTGAGGGGGGTAGTGTGGGTGGGTGAGGGGGGTAGTGTGGGTGGGTGAGGGGGGAGTGTGGGTGGGTGTGGGGGGTGTGTGGGTGGGTGAGGGGGGAAGTGTGGGTGGGTGAGGGTAGGAGTGTGGGTGGGTGAGGGGGAGAGTGTGGGTGGGTGAGGGGGAGAGTGTGGGTGGGTGAGGGGGGAGTGTGGGTGGGTGAGGGGGGAGTGTGGGTGGGTCAGGACAGGAGTGTGGGTGGGTGAGGGGGAGAGTGTGGGTGGGTGAGGGGGAGAGTGTGGGTGGGTGAGGGGGGAGAGTGTGGGTGGGTGCGGGGGGAGTGTGCGTGGGTGAGGGGGGAGTGTGAGAAGGTGAGGGCAGGAGTGTGGGTGGGTGAGGGCAGGAGTGTGGGTGGGTGAGGGGGGAGTGTGGGTGGGTGAGGGCAGGAGTGTGGGTGGGTGAGGGCAGGAGTGTGGGTGGGTGAGGGCAGGAGTGTGGGTGGGTGAGGGCAGGAGTGTGGGTGGGTGAGGGGGAGTGTGTGGGTGGGTGAGGGGGAGTGTGTGGGTGGGTGAGGGGGAGAGTGTGGGTGGGTGAGGGGGGGAGTGTGGGTGGGTGAGGGGGAGAGTGTGGGTGGGTGAGGGGGAGAGTGTGGGTGGGTGAGGGGGAGAGTGTGGGTGGGTGAGGGGGGAAGTGTGGGTGGGTGAGGGGGCAAGTGTGGGTGGGAGAGGGGGAGTGTGGGTGGGTGAGGGGGAGAGTGTGGGTGGGTGAGGGGGAGAGTGTGGGTGGGTGAGGGGGGAGTGTGGGTGGGTGAGGGGGGAGTGTGGGTGGGTGAGGACAGGAGTGTGGGTGGGTGAGGGGGAGAGTGTGGGTGGGTGAGGGGGAGAGTGTGGGTGGGTGAGGGGGAGAGTGTGGGTGGGAGAGGGGGGAGTGTGGGTGGGTGAGGGGGGAGTGTGAGAAGGTGAGGGGGGAGTGTGAGAAGGTGAGGGCAGGAGTGTGGGTGGGTGAGGGCAGGAGTGTGGGTGGGTGAGGGGGGGAGTGTGGGTGGGTGAGGGGGGAGTGTGGGTGGGTGAGGGCCAGAGTGTGGGTGGGTGAGGGCCGGAGTGTGGGTGGGTGAGGGCAGGAGTGTGGGTGGGTGAGGGCAGGAGTGTGGGTGGGTGAGGGGGAGAGTGTGGGTGGGTGAGGGGGAGAGTGTGGGTGGGTGAGGGGGAGAGTGTGGGTGGGTGAGGGGGGAAGTGTGGGTGGGAGAGGGGGAGTGTGGGTGGGTGAGGGGGGGGGAGTGTGGGTGGGTGAGGGCAGGAGTGTGGGTGGGTGAGGGCAGGAGTGTGGTTGGGTGAGGGCAGGAGTGTGGGTGGGTGAGGGAGGAGTGTGGGTGGGTGAGGGCGGGGGTGTGAGAAGGTGAGGGCAGGACTGTGGGTGGGTGAGGGGGGAGTGTGGGTGGGTGAGGGGGAGAGATGTGGGTGGGTGAGGGGGAGAGATGTGGGTGGGTGAGGGGGAGAGATGTGGGTGGGTGAGGGGGAGAGTGTGGGTGGGTGAGGGGGGAGTGTGGGTGGGTGAGGGGGGAGTGTGGGTGGGTGAGGGGGGAGTGTGGGTGGGTGAGGGGGAGTGTGGGTGGTTGAGGGGGTTAGTGTGGGTGGTTGAGGGGGTTAGTGTGGGTGGGTGAGGGGGGAGTGTGGGTGGGTGAGGGGGGAGTGTGGGGGGGTGAGGGGGGAGTGTGGGTGGGTGAGGGGGGAGTGTGGGTGGGTGAGGGCAGGAGTGTGGGTGGGTGAGGGGGGAGTGTGGGTGGGTGAGGGGGGAGTGTGGGTGGGTGAGGGGGGAGTGTGGGTGGGTGAGGGGGGAGTGTGGGTGGGTGAGGGGGGAGTGTGGGTGGGTGAGGGGGGAGTGTGGGTGGGTGAGGGGGGAGTGTGGGTGGGTGAGGGGGGGAGTGTGGGTGGGTGAGGGGGGGAGTGTGGGTGGGTGAGGGGGGAGTGTGGGTGGATGAGGGGGAGAGTGTGGGTGGGTGAGGGGGAGAGTGTGGGTGGGTGAGGGGGAGAGTGTGGGTGGGTGAGGGGGAGAGTGTGGGTGGGTGAGGGGGAGAGTGTGGGTGGGTGAGGGGTAGAGTGTGGGTGGGTGAGGGGGAGTGTGGGTGGGTGAGGACAGGGATGTAGGTGGGTGAGGACAAGAGTGTGGGTGGTTGAGGGGGGGAGTGTGGGTGGTTGAGGGGGGAGTGTGGGTGGGTGAGGGCAGGAGTGTGGGTTGGTGAGGGCAGGAGTGTGGGTGGGTGAGGGCAGGAGTGTGGGTGGGTGAGGGCAGGAGTGTGGGTGGTTGAGGGGGGAGTGTGGGTGGTTGAGGGGGGAGTGTGGGTGGTGAGCCCAGGAGTGTGGGTGGGTGAGGGCAGGAGTGTGGGTGGGTGAGGGCAGGGGTGTGAGAAGGTGAGGGCAGGAGTGTGGATGGGTGAGGGCAGGAGTGTGGGGGTGGGTGGGTGGGGAGGGCAGGAGTGTGGGTGGGTGAGGGCAGGGGTGTGAGGTGAGGGCAGGAGTGTGGGTGGGTGAGGGGGAGTGTGGGTGGGTGAGGGGGAGAGTGTGGGTGGGTGAGGGCAGGAATGTGGGTGGGTTGAGGGGGAGAGTGTGGGTGGGTTGAGGGGGAGAGTGTGGGTGGGTTGAGGGGGAGAGAGTGGGTGGGTTGAGGGGGAGAGTGTGGGTGTGTTGAGGGGGAGAGTGTGGGTGGGTTGAGGGGGAGAGTGTGGGTGGGTTGAGGGGGAGAGTGTGGGTGGGTTGACGGGGAGAGTGTGGGTGGGTTGAGGAGGTGTGGGTGGGTGCGGAGTGTGGGTGGGTGAGGGTAGGAGTGTGGGTGGGTGAGGGTAGGAGTGTGGGGGTGAGGGCAGGAGTGTGGGTGAAGACAGGGGTGTTGGTGGGTGTCGGGGTATCCAGCGTGGACGGGTGACCGTGGCTAGTGGGTGATTGGGGTTGGT
Organism: Homarus gammarus; assembly: GCA_958450375.1. Taxonomy (NCBI): domain Eukaryota; kingdom Metazoa; phylum Arthropoda; class Malacostraca; order Decapoda; family Nephropidae; genus Homarus; species Homarus gammarus. Next base: position 3,176 of record CAUDMG010001218.1, read on the forward strand.
GGGTGACTGGGGCTAGTGGGTGCAGTTCACCTTCCTTAATTAACTCTGATGTTAAAATTTAAAACCAATTACCTTGAGGATGACGGGACCCCTCCCTCCCTCCTACTCTACCTGCCAGCCATTCCTCCCTTCCTCCCTCCCACTCTACCTGCCAGCCATTCCTCCCTCCCTCCCACTCTACCTCCCTCTCTACCTACCTACCTCCCTCCCTGCTTTTGGCACCATATAATACTAAGCCACCGGGAAGGAAAGACAGACAGACAGACAGACAGACAGACAGACAGACAGACGGGAGAGGATGAATGAAGGGATAAAGGTAGAATAAAAAATGGAAGGAAGGATGGGAGGAGAGAAAGACGAAGAGAAGGAAGGGAGGGAGGAAGGAAGGAAGGAAGGAAGAACGAAAGAAAATAGCAATCGTCAATCAACAGGTAAATACTAAGATTAACTTCAAACATACGATGGCTTTGAAGTACACTGCGGCACTGTGGTATTCCCCCCCCTCACACACACACACACACACACACACACATACATACACACACACACACGAAGCTATTGACCTCGGGCTTCGAAGAAGCCTCATACCATGGCTTACAGACTTCCTCAGTGACCGACGCCAAGCTGTACGCTTCCGAGGGGCTGTCTCCACCTTTCAGTCACTCACCTGTGGCGTCCCCCAAGGCACCAAGATGGGACCACTCTGCTTCCTTATGCTCATCAATGATGCCCTAAGAGAAACCCCTGCTCGCTGGAAATATGTCGACGACTCCACCATTGGGATTAGCGTCAACAATTCTGCTCCCAACTATACCGCCCTTCAGGATTTATTGAAGTCTCCAAAACTGGGCCACCAACAACCATGTCACCATCAACCATACCAAGACCATGGTTATGCACATCAACCTCTCCTCCGACATTGTCCCACCTCCTTCCATTACTCTAGGTCCGAACACACTCCAGGTTGTAGATTCCACGAAGCTCCTCGGCGTCACCATAGACAACAAACTAAATTGGAAACCACACGTCAATGAAGTTGTCAAATCCTCCAGTTTCCGTCTCCACCTCCTCCGCCGACTCAAGTCCCTCGGAGTTCCTGCACACGAGCTCCTCAGTGTTTACACAACATTCATACTTCCCAAGCTCACCTATGCCTCCCCCACCTGGTCTTCCTCCCTAAATGCCACACAACGTAAACACCTAGAAAAAGTGCAAAAGAGGGCATGCAAGATTATTCTCTCCCCCTCCTACTCCACATATCAAGAAGCGCTCAACACACTGACCCTTTCGACTCTCACTGACCATCACCACGACCTCATCTGCAAATTTGGTAAGAAGCTTCTACACCATCCCCGACACCGGCTCCTACTACCACCTGAGATCCCTTGTCCGAGAATTGCTGTGCGACACCACAACCGCATCCAGCCCATACGTGCACGAACTGATCGCTATAAGAACAGCCCAGTCCCAACCATTGTAAAAATTATCAATAACTTGTAACACTGTAACACTGTCACTATGTTGAAATGAACTGTAGTTTGAGCTTTTCCCCATCTAAGTTATTATATGTCTTATTTGTGTCACTTGTGTTACTTGTATATTATTTGTAATTCGTAACCCATTCCCCAAATATGTAACTGTATATTTTCAGCCTTCTGGCTGCCAAGCTCTTTCAATAAACCGTTAATTATTATTATTATTATTATTATTTTTTTTTACACAGGGTCCGAGGCTTCCCGACAACACCTTCACTCCCACACAATAACGTCTGTATGTCCGCTTGTCGGTGTACCAGACTTATTAGGTCATGGGAGGGGAAGGGGGGGAGGGGAAGGAGGCGAAGGGGGGAGGGAGAAAGGGGGTGGATGGAGGGAGGGGAGGAAGGGGGGAGGGAAAGGAGGAAGGAAAAAAATGGACTAAAGGAGAGAGAGGAGGAAAGGAGAATAAGGAAGAGACGAGGGAAAGGAGGAATGAAGGAGAGAGAAAGAGGAAAGAAAGGAAAGTGGGGGGTTAAGGGAAGGAGGGGGGGTTGTTGGTTTAGCGGGGATGGGGGGTGGGTGGGAAGGGTAAGAGGAAGGATGGGAGGGGGGGTGGGGGCAAAACTTCACCTTAAAAACACCTGATTTTAGACCAGCGAAGGACAATAGGTGGGTGACTCTCCCCCCCCCCCCCCACCCCTTTTGACACTGAACAAACACATCAGGCTGTCTAGTGCCTGTACCGCCGGACAATAACTAACCCATGACACAGCCCGCCCTCTCTCACCTCCTCCTAAATTTCTTCAATTTCCCAACTATATCTTCCTTCCCCCATCCCTAATCTTCCTTCACCCTCCTTTCTCTACAAAAAAATAAAATAAAAAATAAGAAAAAATAAACGACATATAATACCCGTACGATTACACAGGGGGGAGAGGTATTATAATATTATCCAAATTTATACAGTATTTTTCATTTTACACTGACCAAACTAAAAGATATTTGTGAATTTAGGCAAGGCGGGTATATACTGTTATCACACGGCAATATTTCTCTTGGGGGGGGAGGGGTGGAAGGGAGGGGTAACTATATTAAATTTTAGCAATACAGAAAAAAGTTAGCAATATATGTGTGTGTGTATGTGTGTGTGTGTGTGTGTGTGTGGTTGTGTGTGTGTGGTTGTGTGTGTGTGGTTGTGTGATTTTAGGAAGGGGAGAGGTAAACAAAAGCCAATATTCCCCTGAAGGATATCCCTCAATGTATAACCCAGGAGAGTCGAAGTATTCCACCCTGGTAATATTCACGTAAATATGTTGTATGTATCGAGTTAACAGCTGATACTGACAGAGACAAGACCCAACAGTCAGGTACTACTTGAGGGTGAACAGAAAGACCACTTGAGGGTGAACAGAAAGACCACTTGAGGGTGAACAGAAAGACCACTTGAGGGTGAACAGAAAGACCACTTGAGGGTGAACAGAAAGACCACTTGAGGGTGAACAATAATACCACTTGAGGGTGAACACAAATACCACTTGAGGGTGAACAATAATACCACTTGAGGGTGAACACAAATACCACTTGAGGGTGAACACAACTACCACTTGAGGGTGAACACAAATACCACTTGAGGGTGAACGGAAAGACCACTTGAGGGTGAACGGAAAGACCACTTGAGGGTGAACAGAAAGACCACTTGAGGGTGAACAGAAAGACCACTTGAGGGTGAACAGAAAGACCACTTGAGGGTGAACAGAAAGACCACTTGAGGGTGAACGGAAAGACCACTTGAGGGTGAACAGAAAGACCACTTGAGGGTGAACAATAATACCACTTGAAGGGTGAACACAAATACCACTTGAGGGTGAACACAAATACCACTTGAGGGTGAACAATAATACCACTTGAGGGTGAACACAAATACCACTTGAGGGTGAACACAAATACCACTTGAGGGTGAACAATAATACCACTTGAGGGTGAACACAAATACCACTTGAGGGTGAACGGAAAGACCACTTGAGGGTGAACAAAAATACCACTTGAGGGTGAACAAAAATACCACTTGAGGGTGAACAATAATACCACTTGAGGGTGAACACAAATACCACTTGAGGGTGAACGGAAAGACCACTTGAGGGTGAACAAAAATACCACTTGAGGGTGAACACAAATACCACTTGAAGGGTGAACAATAATACCACTTGAGGGTGAACAATAATCCCACTTGAAGGGTGAACACAAATACCACTTGAGGGTTGAACACAAATACCACTTGAGGGTGAAATTTAATACCACTTGAGGGTGAAAAATAATACCACTTGAAGGTGAACACAAATACCACTTGAGGGTGAACACAAATCCCACTTGAGGGTGACCAATAATACCACTTGAGGGTGAACAATAATACCACTTGAAGGGTGAACACAAATACCACTTGAGGGTGAACAATAATACCACTTGAGGGTGAACACAAATACCACTTGAGGGTGAAAAATAATACCACTTGAGGGTGAACACAAATACCACTTGAGGGTGAACACAAATACCTCCTGAGGGTGAACAATAATACCACTTGAGGGTGAACAATAATACCACTTGAAGGGTGAACACAAATACCACTTGAGGGTAAACAATAATACCACTTGAGGGTGAACACAAATGCCACTTGAGGGTGAACACAAATACCACTTGAGGGTGAACACAATACCACTTGAGGGTGAACACAAATACCCGAGAGATTGTACATATTGACATTTCCCGTCTCGTAATAAAATCAGTGAGGAGTTACACTGAGCCGCCCTGACGTGACCTGAGGCCGTATACTGAACGAGAGCACGTGTTGGGGAGGGTCGCCTGTAGTCAAGGGGAGGGACGCCTGTAGTCAAGGGGGAGGGTCGCCTGTAGTCAAAGGGGAGGGACGCCTGTAGTCAAAGGGGAGGGTCGCCTGTAGTCAAGGTGGAGGGACGCTGTAGTCAAGGGGGAGGGACGCCTGTAGTCAAGGGGGAGGGACGCTGTAGTCAAGGGGGAGGGACGCTGTAGTCAAGGGGGAGGGACGCTGTAGTCAAGGGGGAGGGACGCTGTAGTCAAGGGGGAGGGACGCTGTAGTCAAGGGGGAGGGACGCTGTAGTCAAGGGGGAGGGACGCCTGTAGTCAAGGGGGAGTGATGCTGTAGTCAAGGGGGGGAGGGTCGCCTGTAGTCAAGGGGGGAGGGACGCTGTAGTCAAGGGGGAGGGACGCTGTAGTCAAGGGGGAGGGACGCTGTTGTCAAGGCAGGGGGAACGCTGTAGTCAAAGGGGAGGGACGCTGTTGTCAAGGCAGGGGGAACGCTGTAGTCAAAGGGGAGGGACGCTGTAGTCAAGGGGGAGGGACGCTGTAGTCAAGGGGGAGGGACGCTGTAGTCAAGGGGGAGGGACGCTGTAGTCAAGAGGGAGGGACGCTGTAGTCAAGAGGGAGGGACGCTGTAGTCAAGGTGGAGGTACGCTGTAGTCAAGGGGGAGGGACGCTGTAGTCAAGGGGGAGGGACGGTGTAGTCAAAGGGGAGGGACGCTGTAGTCAAGGGGGAGGGACGCTGTAGTTAAGGGGGAGGGACGCTGTTGTCAAGGCAGGGGGAACGCTGTAGTCAAGGGGGAGGGACGCTGCAGTCAAGAGGGAGGGACGCTGTAGTCAAGGGTGAAGGACGCTGTAGTGAAAGGGGAGGGACGCTCTTAGTCAAGGGGGAGAGATTCGTGTAGTCAAGGGGGAGAGATTCGTGTAGTCAAGGGGGAGGGACGCTGTAGTCAAAGGGGAGGGACGCTCTTAGTCAAGGGGGAGAGACACGTGTAGTCAAGGGGGAGGGACGCTGTAGTTAAGGGGGAGGGACGCTGTTGTCAAGGCAGGGGGAACGCTGTAGTCAAAGGGGAGGGACGCTCTTAGTCAAGGGGGAGAGAAACGTGTAGTCAAGGGGGAGGGACGCTGTAGTTAAGGGGGAGGGACGCTGTAGTCAAGGGGGAGGGACGGTGTTGTCAAAGGGGAGGGACGCTCTTAGTCAAGGGGGAGAGACGCGTGTAGTCAAGGGGGAGGGACGCTGTAGTTAAGGGGGAGGGACGCTGTAGTTAAGGGGGAGGGACGCTGTAGTCAAGGGGGAGGGACGCTGTTGTCAAGGCAGGGGGAACGCTGTAGTCAAGGGGGAGGGACGCTGTAGTTAAGGGGGAGGGACGCTGTTGTCAAGAGGGAGGGACGCTGTTGTCAAGAGGGAGGGACGCTGTAGTTAAGGGGGAGGGACGCTGTAGTCAAGGGAGAGGGACGCTGTGTCAAGGGGGGAGGGACGCTGTAGTCAAGGGGGAGGGACGGTGTAGTCAAGGGGAGGACGCTGTAGTCAAGGGGGAGGGACGCTGTGTCAAGGGGGGAGGGATGCTGTAGTCAAGGGTGAAGGACGCGTGTAGTCAAGGGGGAGGGACGCTGCAGTCAAGGGGGAGGGACGCTGCAGTCAAGGGGGAGGGACGCTGTAGTCAAGGGGGAGGGACGCTGCAGTCAAGGGGGAGGGACGCTGCAGTCAAGGGGGAGGGACGCTGTAGTCAAGGGGGAGGGACGCTGTAGTCAAGGGGGAGGGACGCTGCAGTCAAGGGGGAGGGACGCTGTAGTCAAGGGGGAGGGACGCTGCAGTCAAGGGGGAGGGACGCTGTGTCAAGGGGAGGAACGCTGTAGTCAAGGGGGGAGGGACGCTGTGTCCAGGGGGAGGGACGCTGTGGTCAAGGGGGGAGGGACGCTGTGTCAAGGGGGAGGGACGCTGTGTCAAGGGGGGAGGGACGCGGGTGCTGGGTTTTCCACAAGACAAGATTATATGTGATTGGTCCTGCAGGTGTGTGTGTGTGTGATGCATGCAATTCAGACATAAATCTCACACAAAGTCGGATTAAAACTGATATTACATTCCATCCTGACACACACACACACACACACACACACACACACACACACCTGTAACAAGCGTGATTACAGACACACGTAAACAGACAAAGAAAGACAAGCAAAGACTTCAACACCCCGGAACAGCCAAGCCAAGACCTGGGCCATAACATTGTAATATTCAGTTAAACATCAATATCCCACAAAGGACTGACGCCACTAACACCTTCACCTCTTTAGCTACATCAACAACCACTGTGACCTTCATCTATCCATCTATCTATCCATCCATCCATCCATCTATCTATCTATCCATCTATCCATCTATCTATCTATCTATCTATCTATCCATCCATCCATCCATCCATCCATCTATCCATCCATGGCATCTCGTAAAAGTTACTACCACAATAACTACAATATTATTACTACAACAAGTCTACAATATTACAACTTTTATTAATACCACTATTATTATACCACGACGTTACTACCACTACTGTTATTAGTACCACACCTACCACTGCTACACCTGAAAGTACCACAACACTACTTCACCTACCCCTACCACACCTACCACTGCTACACCTGAAAGTACCACACCACTACTTCACCTACCCCTACCACATCTATAACTGCTACACCTGAAACTACCACACCACAACTTCACCTACCCCTACCACACCTACCACTGCTACACCTGAAACTACCACACCACAACTTCACCTACCCCTACCACATCTACCACTCCCACACCACTACTTCACCTACCACTACCACACCTACCACTGCTACACCTGAAACTACCACACCACTACTTCACCTACCCCTACCACATCTATCACTGCTACACCTGAAACTACCACACCACTACTTCACGTACCACTACTTCACCTACCAGAACCACACGTACCACTTCCACACCTACCAGAACCACATCTACCACTCCCACACCACTACCACACCAACCAGAACCACATCTACCACTCCCACACCACACCTACCACAACGAAAAGAACTAACAAATAACACTTAACAGCGAGGAAAAGAACGGATAACCAGAAAGAAATGATAACTTAATGTGCAGGAGAGAAAGCGGAAAATTATACCAATAAATGGAGAGCGGAAGGTGGGAGGAAAAGAGAGAATAACACGAGTAATTAATATGGGGGGGGAGAGGGGAGAGAAGGGAGGTGGGGAGAAGGGGTGGGAGGGGAGAAGGGGTGGGAGGGGAGTAGGGGTGGGAGGGGAAAAGGGGTGGAAGGGGTGGAAGGGTGAGAGAAGGGAGTGGGTGGGGAGAAAGGTGGGTGGGGGAGAAGAGTGGGGGGGGTAGGTCAGGGAGGGGCGGTGTGGAGGTAGGTCAGGAAGGGGCGGTGTGGAGGCTGGTCAGGGAGGGGCGGTGTGGAGGTAGGTCAGGGAGGAGCGGTGTGGAGGTAGGTCAGGAAGGGGCGGTGTGGAGGTAGGTCAGGAAGGGGCGGTGTGGAGGTAGGTCAGGAAGGGCGGTGTGGAGGTAGGTCAGGAAGGGCGGTGTGGAGGTAGGTCAGGAGGGGCGGTGTGGAGGTAGGTCAGGTAGGGGCGGTGTGGAGGTAGGTCAGGAGGGGCGGTGTGGAGGTAGGTCAGGGAGGGGCGGTGTGGAGGTAGGTCAGGAAGGGGCGGTGTGGAGGAAGGTCAGGGAGGAGCGATGGTCAGGAGGGGCGGTGTGGAGGTAGGTCAGGGAGGGGCGGTGTGGAGGTAGGTCAGGGAGGGGCGGTGTGGAGGAAGGTCAGGGAGGAGCGATGGTCAGGAGGGGTGGGTGGTGGGGGGGGGGAAACACTAGAGAGTAAGGGTAGGTGGGCGCTGCATAGTGAGACCAAACACCCTCGCTCCCTCCCTCTCCCCTTTCTTCGAATCGACGGCCACAAATGCTTCCTCTTCCCAGCAACCGACGTCATGTTTATCTGTGTGTGTGTGTGTGTGTGTGCGTGTGTGTGTGTGAATAAGGAAAATCAGCGTGATGGATAATGAATGAGTGAAAGGCTGTAAGTGAAAGAGAAAGTTAGAAATTGAAACGAAAATGTGAAAAACGAACGAACGAACGAACGAGAGAGAGAGAGAGAGTGTGAGAGAGTATGGGGGATAGGAATAACAGGAAGAGCAGTGTAAAGTAAACAAAGCGAAATCTTGAGAACACACACACGGCTTCGTATCTATACTCGGCGGAGAATATTTAAACCGAGTTACCATCAGATTCGTTCTTTCAATCCATCAATTCATTAAACTGTCATCTATCTATTCTGGTGTAAAGTGTTCATCTATCCCTACCCTGAACTATCCATCCAACACCCCCTCTCCCTCCTCCCCCACAGGCTCCCCTCTGCACACACCTGTCATTAATTAACACTCAGGACCCCCTCGTCACCTGTTCTCCTGTGTTATTTAAATGGTGTAATTATTGGTTTTACATTTCCTTCTTGGATCAATATTGGCTTCTAGAAATTTATATCCATTCACAATCAATAGCGGTTCCCCTTCTTTTCTCAACCTAACCTAACCTAAACTAACCTAACCTAAACTAACTTAACCTGAACTAACTTAACCAACCTAATTTAACCTAACCTAACCTAACTTAACCTAAACTAACCTAACCTAACCTAAACTAAACTACCCTAACCTAACCTAAACTAACCTAACCTAACCTAAGCTAAGCTAAGCTAAGCTAAACTAAACTAAACTAAACTAACCTAACCTAAACTAAACTAACCTAACCTAAACTAACCGAACCTAAGCTAAACTAACCTAACCTAAACTAACCTAACCTAACCTAAGCTAAACTAACTTGACCTAACATAACTGAACCTAAAAGAACTTATCCTAACCGAATTTAACTTAACCTAATCTTCACATACATACCAAAGGCCTGGGTGCCACTCCTGAAGGCCTGGGTGCCACTCCTTAAGGCCAGGGTGCCACTCCTTAAGGCCTGAGTGCCACTCCTTAAGGCCTGAGTGCCACTCCTGAAGGCCTGGGTGCCACTCCTGAAGGCCTGGGTGCCACTCGTTAAGGCCTGGGTGCCACTCCTGAAGGCCAGGGTACCACTCCTTAAGGCCTGAGTGCCACTCCTTAAGGCCAGGGTACCACTCCTTAAGGCCCGAGTGCCACTCCTGAAGGCCAGGGTACCACTCCTTAAGGCCTGAGTGCCACTCCTTAAGGCCTGAGTGCCACTCCTTAAGAAATTAACATGCACAGTAAGTCTGGCTACCTGTTGGTGTTTGTCCTTGAGCAAGTGAGCAACATCTTACCTGGAAAGAGAAATAACGTTTGTTTAATATTACGACAAAAGGGATGATGATGATGATGCTGATGATGATATAATGATAACAACAACAACAACAACAACAACAACAACAACAACAACAATAATAATAATAATAATAATAATAATAATAATAATAATAACAAAAATAATAATAATAACAATAATAATAATAAAAATAATAATAATAATAATAAATAATAGAAGACGAAGACATTATTATTATTATTATTATTCCTAAAGAAAATAACACCAAAAAGGTTCACTCCACCAAGTCCACCCAAAAAAGGTTGACTCCCAGAACCGTGGTTGTGTAGGGAAGGCGGACCATCATAAGTGCTCCATCAAAAATAATGTTGGCGCGGGGAGCAGGAGGCGCGGCGGCCAATTTCACTATCTTAATGGTACAATCCTAAGGCGACATTATGGAGAAAAAAAATTGGAAGAGCCGAGGTTCGTAGCCTTAAAGTATCGTAAGTCAGTTTTCTCTTTAACTATAGTATAAGAAGCCATATTTTTGTCGTAACTTAAGTAAGAAAGAGGACATATTCTCCAACGATCCTTAAGTTAGTTTCCTACCTTAAACTGGCAGATACGATAAGGGAAATTTTCGTGTGGTAACTTCAGTCAAAAAAGGGGGAACGTATTCTTAATTATTCTTAAGATAAATTTACCCCATGATAGGATAAGAGAAATACTTCGTGTTACCGTAAAATTCCAGTTGTTGATATTAGACTAACTTTGACCGCCATCTTGAGTGAGGTGGAAAAAATGAAAAATTCTTAGATTAGTTTTTTTTTTTTTAGTAAGGTAATGTGAGGCTGTTTGATACGTCCTCAAAGTATATGGTGTAGGAGAGAAAAATATAACGTAGGAACCCCTGAGAATCCATCTCCGAGTCGTGGCTTAAAATGAAAGTCATGTTCTCATAGTACCAGTAAAGAGGGAAAAATTTTACGTAGGAACACTTGACACTCCATCTTGGCGTCGTGAGGAAGAATTATACGTTCATGGCAGTACCAGCCTGGCGAAGCACTTAACGTAGGAGCCTTTGAGTGCCTTAGTCCAGAGTGCCTTACAGACCTGAACTGACCACACGTTCCAGAGGTAATTACTGTAGCCCAGGCGCTGAGTTACTAGGATAGTGCCACACCCAAGGTAACTCACTACACCACACCCTTGGTTAACTCACTACACCACACCACACCCTTGGTAACTCACTACACCACACCACACCCTTGGTAACTCACTACACCACACCACACCCTTGGTAACTCACTACACCACACCACACCCTTGGTAACTCACTACACCACACCACACCCTTGGTAACTCACTACACCACACCACACCCTTGGTAACTCACTGAACACCATCACACAGTTAAAGCAGTGTTCTCACCTCACCACCACGCACTCAACTATACTTATTGCACTTAAACACGCACTACTTCACTACTCACAACAACGAACTACTCATGCACGCACCACACACACACACACACACGCGCTAGCAACAACATAATGACTGTCTAATTAAAATTCATCTAACTGGTCCTTAAGTTTCATTCAACACTCATATGATCACAGGCCGCCAAGGTCAACCTGCCCTCACCCGGCCAGCTAAATCGCCTTCTATAATACACTATGGCCAAGAACTCCTTATTTTAGTCCCAGTATTGGTAAAGAAACGAGAGATAATTACGCGGGTTATTGAATGGAAGGAAGGAAGGAAGGAAGGAAGGAAGGAAGGAAGGTAGGAGGGAGGGAAAGGAGGGAAGGAAAGGAGGGAGGGAAGAAAGGAAAGGGCGTGAGGAAGGAAAGGAAGGAAAGGGCATGAGGAAGGAAAGGGCGCGAGGAAGGAAGAAAAAGGCGTGAGGAAGGAAAGGAAGGAAGGAAGGAAAAGGCGTGAGGAAGGAAAGGAAAAGGAAGGAAGGAAAAGGCGTGAGGAAGGAAAGTGCAGAAGGAAGGAAGGAAAGGGCGTGAGAAAGGAAAGGGCGTAAAGGAGGAAGGAAGGAAGGAAGGAAAGGGCGTGAGGAAGGAAGGAGGAAGGAAGGTGGAGGGGAGGATACATCATGATTAACGAAGCTCACTCATCTTACACACACACACGCACACACACACACCAAGAGGAAGGAGAGAGAGAGAGAGAGAGAGAGAGAGAGAGAGAGAGAGAGAGTTTGGTATACTGCTCGTTCCCTCCATCATTCCTTTCTCACTCACTCCTCCCATTCCTTCCTTCCTTCCTTCCTTCCTCCCTCACTCCTTCCTTCCTTCACTCCCTCCTTCCTGTACCCTGTCTCCGTGCGCTCTGTGAAATTTGTGTGGGTCGGGGGTCGGGGGTCGGGGGTCGGGGCTCGGGGCTCGGGGGTCGGGGCTCGGGGGTCGGGGCTCGGGGGTCGGGGCTCGGGGGTCGGGGGTTGGGGGTCGGGGCTCGGGGGTCGGGGCTCGGGGCTCGGGGGTTGGGGGTCGGGGGTCGGGGCTCGGGGGTCGGGGGTCGGGGGTTGGGGGTCGGGGGTCGGGGCTCGGGGGTCGGGGGTCGGGGGTCGGGGGTTGATCCGTTTGTGTATTTGTTTTTCTTTCTTTCTTGAGGTGAGACTGAGGCAAGTGAGAGGTAAGACTGAGGCAAGTGAGTGGTAAGACTGAGGCAAGTGAGTGGTAAGACTGAGGCAAGTGAGAGGTAAGACTGAGGCAAGTGAGTGGTAAGACTGAGGCAAGTGAGTGGTAAGACTGAGGCAAGTGGGTGGTAAGACTGAGGCAAGTGAGTGGTAAGACTGAGGCAAGTGAGTGGTAAGACTGAGGCAAGTGGGTGGTAAGACTGAGGCAAGTGAGTGGTAAGACTGAGGCAAGTGAGTGGTAAGACTGAGGCAAGTGAGAGGTAAGACTGAGGCAAGTGAGTGGTAAGACTGAGGCAAGTGAGAGGTAAGACTGAGGCAAGTGAGTGGTAAGACTGAGGCAAGTGAGAGGTAAGACCGAGGCAAGTGAGAGGTAAGACTGAGGCAAGTGAGAGGTAAGACTGAGGCAAGTGAGTGGTAAGACTGAGGCAAGTGAGAGGTAAGACCGAGGCAAGTGAGAGGTAAGACTGAGGCAAGTGAGTGGTAAGACTGAGACAAGTGAGAGGTAAGACTGAGGCAAGTGAGTGGTAAGACTGAGGCAAGTGAGTGGTAAGACTGAGGCAAGTGAGTGGTAAGACTGAGGCAAGTGAGTGGTAAGACTGAGGCAAGTGAGTGGTAAGACTGAGGCAAGTGAGAGGTAAGACTGAGGCAAGTGAGTGGTAAGACTGAGGCAAGTGAGTGGTAAGACTGAGGCAAGTGAGTGGTAAGACTGAGGCAAGTGAGTGGTAAGACTGAGGCAAGTGAGTGGTAAGACTGAGGCAAGTGAGAGGTAAGACTGAGGCAAGTGAGTGGTAAGACTGAGGCAAGTGAGAGGTAAGACTGAGGCAAGTGAGTGGTAAGACTGAGGCAAGTGAGAGGTAAGACTGAGGCAAGTGAGTGGTAAGACTGAGGCAAGTGAGTGGTAAGACTGAGGCAAGTGAGTGGTAAGACTGAGGCAAGTGAGTGGTAAGACTGAGGCAAGTGAGTGGTAAGACTGAGGCAAGTGAGTGGTAAGACTGAGGCAAGTGAGAGGTAAGACTGAGGTAAAAATGAAGTAGCGAGGAGATAACCCTGGTGTGTGTGCGTGTGTGTGCGTGTGTGTGTGTGTGTGTGTGTGTGTGTGTGTGTTGGGCCAAGTCAGCAACTTTAAGCCTGTATCACACAACCCACCACCACCACTCCTCCCACTACCATCACCACCACCACCATTATCCACCACCACCACCATCCATCATCATCACCACTAACATCAACATCATTAAACTCCACCACCGTCACCACCACCACCTCACCTCTCCCCCTCATTATATCACCTCCTACCCCTCTCCCCCAGCCTCATCAACAACCAGTAGTGTCAGCATCCCGTAACAAGTAGGCAAGACACTTCACAATGAGAGACGGAAGAATTGGATAAAAACTCCATCAGGTTGTCCACTAATACCTTACGTCAACAAGGTATTATTATTATTATTATTATTATTATTATTTTTATTATTATTATTATTATTATTGTTATTATTATTATTATTATTATTATTGTTATTATTATTGTTATTATTATTATTATTATTATTGTTATTATTATTGTTATTATTATTATTATTATTATTATTGCCACTGCTGTCACCATCATTACTACTATCGCTTATGTTATCTCTGTCACTATCTCACCATTAGGTCCTGGAGTGGCACCCTGGCACCCCGTCACTGTGGCACTCTAGCAACCGGTTTACTCTGGCACCCCGTCACCTCGGCACCCTAGCACCCCGTCACTCTGGCACCCCGTCACTGTGGCACCCTAGCACCCCGTCACTGTGGCACCCTAGCACCCCGTCACTCTGGCACCCTAGCACCCCGTCACCCTTTGCGCCCTCCATAACCTTCCTCCGTTAAGACACTCTCCCTTAACTGGGTGATAAGAGAATGCGTGTTGTTATTACCGTAGAGTTTCTGGCCAATTTTGACGCCATCTTGAAGTTTTCAGTCACTCATCCATCATACCGTCACTCACTCACCCATCTCACCGTCACTCACTCACCGTCACTCACTCACCCACTCATCCATCTCACTATCACTCACTCATCCACCTCACCGTCACTCATCCATCTCACCGTCACTCACCTCACCATCACTCATCCATCTCACCGTCACTCACTCATGGACACAACAATATGGATCCAGACTTCAAAAACTCACACAGGTCAGATGTTCCCCTCACCTGATGACACGAGACTACGCCTAACCTAACCATACATAACTAAACCAAACCATACCTAACTAAACTAAACGAAACCTAACCTAACCAAACAAAACCAAACTTCATCAAACGAAACGAAACCTAACGAAACTAAACTAACGAAACCTAACGAAACGAAACTAAACGAAACGAAACCTAACCTAACGAAACTAAACCTAACCTAACGAAACTAAACCTAACCTAACGAAACTAAACGAAACCTAACGAAACTAAACTAAACTAAACGAAACGAAACCTCACCTAACCAAACGTAACCTAACCTCATCAAACGAAACGAAACGAAACCTCACCAAACCAAACCTAACCTAACGAAACTAAACGAAACCAAACCTAACGAACCAGAGATGTACGAACGGCCTTTAAACTGACTCACTTAAAAACCACGACAAACAGAAACAGACAGACAAACGGACAGACACAGACAGACAGACACAGGCAGACGGACAGACACACAGACAGACGGACACACACAGACAGACACATACAGACAGACACAGACAGACGGACAGACACACAGACAGACAGACACAGACAGACAGACGACAGACGGACAGACACACAGACAGACGGACAGACACACAGACAGACAGACACAGACGGACAGACACAGACAGACGGACGGACAGACAGACAGACGGACTGACTGACAGACACAGACAGACGGACGAGACACAGACAGACGGACTGACTGACAGACACAGACAGACGGGCGGACAGACGGACTGACACACAGACAGACGGACACACAGACGGACAGACACAGACAGACGGACAGACACAGACAGACGGGCGGACAGACGGACTGACACACAGACAGACGGACAGACACAGACAGACGGACAGACACACAGACGGACAGACAGACGGACACACAGACAAACAGACAGACACACAGACAGACGTACACCTCAAGAGTTTCCTAGGTTAATTATTTCACAGATGATGTAAGAAGTGTGTGTAATAAGCTTTAACTTACGACTCGGTGTTGGTTGTGTAAATGGCGTTAAAATAACTCGGAGCCTCGACTACCCCAAGGGAGGAGGAATGAGTAATATAGTGAACCTCTATTTAACGGACTATATGGAGAGGATAATCCGTTATATCGAGGGGGTTTTTAGATATGAAACCTATATCTAATGAATTATGCAGAGATGAAAGTTCGTTTTATCGAGGGTCCGGTAGATGTGAAACCGCCATCTAATGAACTATATAGAGATGAAAGTTCGTTATATCGAGGGTCCGGTTGATGTGAAATCTCCAATCTAACGGATTATGTGGAGCGGAAGTCCGTTATACGGAGGTAACGCCGTATATGACATTTTTGCGACAGAACTGACAGCGACAACAAAGCGGCCATCACCGTCCGTCTTACAAGGGGTCGTCTGAGTGATCTAGTCTCTCTCTCTCTCTCTCTCTCTCTCTCTCTCTCTCTCTCCAGAAGCAGCAGTGAGGTATACGTCAGGTGAACCTCAAGTGCTCTATAACCCTAACCTAACCTAACCCTACCTATTGGGATTAGTGAACACTGAAATGAGGGTCCACCAGGAATAAGGTCCACCAACATCACCATTACCACCAACATCACCATCATCACCACCATCATCACCACCACCACGAGCATCACCACCACCAAGACTACCACCATCACCTGAAGACAAACATGCGACTGGTAGGTAAAGTGCCATTAGGTTCTTATTGTACCACTTGACAAAAGTTTGGAGAGAGAGAGAGAGAGAGAGAGAGAGAGAGAGAGAGAGAGAGAGAGAGAGAGAGAGAGAGAGAGAGAGCCGGCGTCCCTGCCTCCTATCTTGCTAACCTGCCCGCCTGCTAAACTGACTACCTGCCAGACTGCCTGCCTCCCAGCTTGCTACCTGCCATGCTCGTGAAGTGACTGGCGGCAGTCTGCTGAAGTGACACACTGACTGACTGTCTGTCGGTGGGAATACCTGCTGGCTGACTGTCTGACTGTCGGTGGGAATACCTGCTGACTGTCTGACTGTCCTCTTGCTGATATACAGGTACATATTGTAGACCCCCCATAGAACTAGTCCTAATAGGCTCTAGTCCATCCCAATCAAGCATAATTATTAGGATCAGGGCTCTCTGTGATTTGGGGCCCATTAGAACTGGTGCCTCATATCCTTATGGTCAGGTCAGGTCAGGTCAGGTCAGGTCAGGTTGGGACTTAGTACGATTGGTCCCCCATTATGACGAGGTTCCCAATCATAATGGTTTCATTAGCACTAAGAACCCTTATAACTGCGGCCTATAAACATTAGATAACACACTCAATGGGTTGGGTTGGGTTGGGTTGAGGTTGGCTTGGGTTGGGTTGAGGTTGGCTTGGGTTGAGGTTGGGTTGGGTTGGGTTGGGTTGGGTTGGGTTGGCTTGGTTGGCTTGGGTTGGGTTGGGTTGGGTTGGGTTGGGTTGAGGTTGGGTTGGGTTGAGGTTGGGTTGAGTTGGGTTGGGTTGGGTTGAGGTTGAGGTTGGGTTGGGTTGGGTTGGGTTGGCTTGGGTTGGCTTGGCTTGGCTTGGGTTGGCTTGGGTTGGCTTGGGTTGGGTTGGCTTGGGTTGGCTTGGGTTGAGGTTGGCTTGGGTTGGGTTGGCTTGGTCTTGAGGTTGAGGTTGAGGTTGGGTTGGCTTGGCTTGGGTTGGGTTGGGTTGGCTTGGGTTGAGGTTGGCTTGGGTTGGGTTAGGGCGTACTAAAACACAGAGCCCTTATGAAGTACCCAGCACCAAGCATCACACAGCCTCAGCTCAACACAGTAAGACATAATCAATCTTCACGTACAGTTTTACTTTCCTGAGGGAGGGGAAGGGCAGGACCGGCACGAACCCTATTGATCTGGGGGCCAAAATGTGGGGATGCAAAATAGTAGTAGTAGTTTACAAAGTAGTAGTAGTAGTTTACAAAGTAGTAGTAGTAGTTTCCAAAGTAGTAGTAGTAGTAGTAGTAGTAGTAGTTTACAAAGTAGTAGTAGTAGCGGTGGGGTCGTGAGGTCCTTGGCCACCTTTATCATGGCTTCACCCTCACCAGGTAACTTTAAATTGTCTAAAAAGTTGTGTGCTGTGAGAACTTTAATACATACATCCTGGGAGCTGAACCACCATAGAGTAACAGACCTTCATCGAGGGAAAGATGCCTCATAACCCTGGTAGTTGAAACATTTACGAATAGGTTTTAGTGAAAGCTGATCCCCCTACAATTAGCCAACACTGCACTCCACCGCTTTAGTTCCCTCATCTGTCAAATTAGATACCCAATTGAACCTGAAGGAACTAAGGAATACCCTAGAATCGAACCAATGACTCTTAGGACAGAAGACGAATGCTGTATCCACTCATCAACCGCACACCTGTCACCTAATAACACTGATACCTGAAGCAGCTAATACTATTGACCTGGTAGTTGAAGCACCTTAAACTAAAACTATGAACGATGCTTAATAATCCTGGCCACCTGAAGCACCTGATCATTAACAACAACAACAGCTACAACAACAACTACAACAACAACAACAAAAACTCACTAAACACAAGCATTACAAAGATCTACAACAAGTCTTCTTCAACTGATAACATATCATTGTCTCATTACTATGTACATTATGTTATACGTTGTTTCATAATCTAAAAAAATTAACCGAACAGATCAACCATCCATTGGCAATTAGCGTTAAAATATCCAATTACTGGTACTAAATGTGTACAGCGGCGGCGGCCAAAATTCCCTCGACGCTTATTATATCCGGCCTCTAGTGTAAGGTCATGATTATTTTCGGCCTCTAGTGTAGGGTCATGATTATATACGGCCCCTAGTTGAAGGTCATGATTATATCCGGCCCCTAGTTGAAAGTCATGATTATATCCGGCCTCTAGTGTAAGGTCATGATTTTATCCGGCCTCTAGTGTAAGGTCATGATTTTATCCGGCCTCTAGTGTAAGGTCATGATTATATCCGGCCCCCTAGTTGAAGGCCATGATTATATCCGGCCCCCTAATTGAAGGTCATGATTATATCCGGCCCCCTAGTTAAAGTCATGATTATATCCGGCCCCCTAGTTGAAACTCATGATTACATCCGGCCCCCTAGTTGAAGGTCACGATTATATCCGGCCCACTAATTGAAGGCCATGATTATATCCGGCCCCCTAGTCCGGCCCTCTAATTGAAGGCCATGATTATATCCGGCCCCCTAGTTGAAGGTCATGATTATATCCGGCCCCCTAGTTGAAGGTCATGATTATATCCGGCCCCCTAGTTAAAAGTCATGATTATATCCGGCCCCCTAGTTGAAGGTCAAGATTATATCCGGCCCCCTAGTTGAAGGTCATGATTATATCCGGCCCCTAGTTGAAGGTCATGATTATATCCGGCCCCCTAATTGAAGGCCATGATTATATCCGGCCCCCTAGTTGAAGGTCAAGATTATATCCGGCCCCTAGTTGAAGGTCATGATTATATCCGGCCCCCTAATTGAAGGCCATGATTATATCCGGCCCCCTAGTTGAAGGTCAAGATTATATCCGGCCCCCTAATTGAAGGTCATGATTATATCCGGCCCCCTAGTTAAAAGTCATGATTATATCCGGCCCCCTAGTTGAAAGTCATGATTATATCCGGCCCCCTAGTTGAAATTCATGATTATATCCGGCCCCCTAATTGAAGGCCATGATTATATCCGGCCCCTAGTTGAAAGTCATGATTATATCCGGCCCCCTAGTTGAAAGTCATGATTATATCCGGCCCCCTAGTTGAAAGTCATGATTATATCCGGCCCCTAGTTGAAGGTCATGATTATATACGGTTATACGAGTACATTGGTGACAAGTTTCTACTACTGTATAACACAATATCAGGATAATTACTGTATATGTTAAAACGCCAACCCTCTCTTACCTACACGATAGCTGCACAAAGAGAGAGAGAGAGAGAGAGAGAGAGAGAGAGAGAGAGAGAGAGAGAGAGAGAGAGAGAGAGAGAGAGGACGAACTTTTCACCAGGGAGGGGGACAAAATTTTTTTTAAAGATCTCCATAACTACGCCTAATGACACGAGGTATTACCCCCCCCCCCCCCCCTCTCGTTCCCATCATTCAGGAGGCGAGCGAAGAGGCGTCTGGCGTAAACATCCCCAAAAATCGAGAACGTACTGTACGCTTGGAGGGGGAAAGGGGAGGGGGGGGGGGGAGGAAGGAGGCCACGAGTTTAAGCCATTTCCATTCGAACATATTTAGAAATTCTAATGAGGTGACGTAAAGGCTTTATGCAAATGAGGGGACGGCCTTAAAAATGACCATCTGTCTCTGTCAAGGGGTTTTTAAAGTGGTGGTGCTTGGGGGAGGGAGGGAGGGAAAGAGGGAGGGAGGGAAGGGGGAGGGAGGGAAAGGGAAAGAGGGAAGGAAAGGGGAAGAGGGAGGGAAGGAGGGAAGGAAAGGGAAAGAGGGAGGGAGGGGAGGTAGGGAAAGAGGGAAGGAAAGGGGAAGAGGGAGGGAGGGGAAAAGGAAGGGAGGGAGGGGAAGAGGGAGGGAGGGGAAAAGGAAGGGAGGGAGGGGAAAAGGGAGGGAGGGGAAGTATACTTGTACAGGTAAAATAAATGAACCATATATATCACGTACTTGGGATGGACTGTTGCATGCAAATAAGAACACAGAAGACTACTAGCACTAGGCGAGTACTATAGTCTGGGCAGTACACGAACACTTCTACTACCGTGTACTGGCACAACGTGAACTACCTGTACAATACGGGGGAGGAACAATGCTAGAACAGAACACGTGTACCACAGGAAGATGACCCAATGACCCAGCATTCCATAGGTGGGGTGGTTGGTGGTAGTGGTGGGTAGTGGGTGGTAGGTAGTGGTTGGTGGTAGTGGTGAGTGGTGGTGGTGGTGGTGGGTGGTGGCGGCGGCATTTATTACACGTCTTACCTGCCACACTACCACAAACACTTCCTCTACCACCTCAAGCTCCTCGTTATAATTAGACGGGTTTCTGTTTCACGTGGGGAGGCGAGGGAGGGAACACTTCACATCTGTACAATATCAAGTTTCCCTCTCCCACCACCCCTTCCCCTCCCCCCACCCCTTCCCCCCCATCTCATCCCCTCCCCCCACCCCTTCCCCCCCCCACCTGATCCCCTCCCCCCACCCTTCCCTTTCCCTCCCCTTCTCCCCTGATTTAATCTCGTGTGATGTCGTTTAACTTGCCCTAAAACTTAATCTAACCTAATTTAACCTAACTGAGCGGTATCTAGCCTAACCTAACCCAATCTGATCTAACGTGACCTATCCAATCTAACGTGACCTATCCAATCTAACCTAACCTTAACTAATCTAACCTAACCTTAACTAATCTAACCTAACCTTAACTAATGTAACCGAACCTAACCTAACCTAACCCAGTCTGATCTAAAGTGACCTATCCAATTTAACCTAACCATAACTAATCTAACCTAACCATAACTAATCTAACCTAACCATAACTAATCTAACCTAACCTTAACTAATCTAACCTAACCTAACCGAGGAGTATTCCGAGGGGCGGCACCAGGGCCTCCTAGTGGCCTCTACGCTAGCAAGGATGACCTGGTTCGACCCTCCCATCATCCTGATACACACTCATCCTACAACCTTACTCATCCTACACCCTCACCCATCCTACAACCTTACTCATTCTACACCCTCACCCATCCTACACCCTCACCCATCCTACACCCTCACCCATCCTACAACCTTACTCATCCTACACCCTCACCCATCCTACACCGTCACCCATCCTACACCCTCACCCACCCAACACCCTCACCCATCGTACACCCTCACCCATCCTACACCCTCACCCATCCTACACCCTCACGCATCCTACACCCTCACCCATCTTACACCCTCACCCACCCAACACCCTCACCCATCGTACACCCTCACCCATCCTACACCCTCACCCATCCTACTCCACATATCAAGAAGCGCTCAACACACTGACCCTTTCGACTCTCACTGACCATCACCACGACCTCATCTGCAAATTTGGTAAGAAGCTTCTACACCATCCCCGACACCGGCTCCTACTACCACCTGAGATCCCTTGTCCGAGAATTGCTGTTCGACACCACAACCGCATCCAGCCCATACGTGCACGAACTGATCGCTATAAGAACAGCCCAGTCCCAACCATTGTAAAAATTATCAACAACTTGTAATACTGTAACACTGTCACTATGTTGAAATGAACTGTAGTTTGAGCTTTTCCCCATCTAAGTTATTATATGTCTTATTTGTGTCACTTATGTTACTTGTATATTATTTGTAATTCGTAACCCATTCCCCAAATATGTAACTGTATATTTTCAGCCTTCTGGCTGCCAAGCTCCTTCAATAAACCGTTAATTATTATTATTATTATTATTATTATTACACCCTCACCCACCCAACACCCTTACCCATCGTACACCCTCACCCATCCTACACCCTCACCCATCCTTAAATCAGCTACGACCTATTGCAATCACCCCAATACCCAGCCTAATCTGCGAAAGTTTTGTGTTCGACTGGGCTTATGCTGATATTGCAGGAGTCGTAGACCCTCAGCAATTTGGCAACATGAAAACTTCCTCCACCACTCACTGTCTTGTCAGCTTTCTCGATTACATATACCGCCATCTCGAGAAACGAAAAACGTCTGTAGCTGTCGCCTTCATTGATTTCACTAAAGCGTTCGACCTAGTCGACCACAATATAATCATCAACAAAGCTATTGACCTCGGGCTTCGAAGAAGCCTCATACCATGGCTTACAGACTTCCTCAGTGACCGACGCCAAGCTGTACGCTTCCGAGGGGCTGTCTCCACCTCTCAGTCACTCACCTGTGGCGTCCCCCAAGGCACCAAGATGGGACCACTCTGCTTCCTTATGCTCATCAATGATGCCCTAAGAGAAACCCCTGCTCGCTGGAAATATGTCGACGACTCCACCATTGGGATCAGCGTCAACAATTCTGCTCCCAACTATACCGCCCTTCAGGATTTATTGAACAGTCTCCAAAACTGGGCCACCAACAACCATGTCACCATCAACCATACCAAGACCATGGTTATGCACATCAACCTCTCCTCCGACATTGTCCCACCTCCTTCCATTACTCTAGGTCCGAACACACTCCAGGTTGTAGATTCCACGAAGCTCCTCGGCGTCACCATAGACAACAAACTAAATTGGAAACCACACGTCAATGAAGTTGTCAAATCCTCCAGTTTCCGTCTCCACCTCCTCCGCCGACTCAAGTCCCTAGGAGTTCCTGCACACGAGCTCCTCAGTGTTTACACAACATTCATACTTCCCAAGCTCACCTATGCCTCCCCCACCTGGTCTTCCTCCCTAAATGCCACACAACGTAAACACCTAGAAAAAGTGCAAAAGAGGGCATGCAAGATTATTCTCTCCCCCTCCTACTCCACATATCAAGAAGCGCTCAACACACTGACCCTTTCGACTCTCACTGACCATCACCACGACCTCATCTGCAAATTTGGTAAGAAGCTTCTACACCATCCCCGACACCGGCTCCTACTACCACCTGAGGTCCCTTGTCCGAGAATTGCTGTTCGACACCACAACCGCATCCAGCCCATACGTGCACGAACTGATCGCTATAAGAACAGCCCAGTCCCAACCATTGTAAAAATTATCAATAACTTGTAATACTGTAACACTGTCACTATGTTGAAATGAACTGTAGTTTGAGCTTTTCCCCATCTAAGTTATTATATGTCTTATTTGTGTCACTTATGTTACTTGTATATTATTTGTAATTCGTAACCCATTCCCCAAATATGTAACTGTATATTTTCAGCCTTCTGGCTGCCAAGCTCTTTCAATAAACCGTTAATTATTAATATTATTATTATTATTATCCTACACTCTCACCCATCCTACACCCTCACCCATCTTACACCCTCACCCACCCAACACCCTCAACCAACTACCCACCCACTCTAACCCTTCCAAGCTCATTCCGGTATCCACACACACACACAACATTCATACTTCCCAAGCTCACCTATGCCTCCCCCACCTGGTCTTCCTCCCTAAATGCCACACAACGTAAACACCTAGAAAAAGTGCAAAAGAGGGCATGCAAGATTATTCTCTCCCCCTCCTACTCCACATATCAAGAAGCGCTCAACACACTGACCCTTTCAACTCTCACTGACCATCACCACGACCTCATCTGCAAATTTGGTAAGAAGCTTCTACACCATCACCGACACCGGCTCCTACTACCACCTGAGATCCCTTGTCCGAGAATTGCTGTGCGACACCACAACCGCATCCAGCCCATACGTGCACGAACTGATCGCTATAAGAACAGCCCAGTCCCAACCATTGTAAAAATTATCAATAACTTGTAATAAATCAGTGTATTCACTCCCAGTAAACACTGCCCCTTACACTGTCACTATGTTGAAATGAACTGCAGTTTGAGCTTTTCCCCATCTAGTTATTATATGTCTTATTTGTATCACTTATGTTACTTGTATATTATTTGTAATTCGTAACCCATTCCCCAAATATGTAACTGCATATTTTCAGCCTTCTGGCTGCCAAGCTCTTTCAATAAACCGTTAATTATTATTATTATTATTATTATTATTATTATTATTATTATTACACACACACACACACACACACACACACCCGTTGTTTACATTATCTTGCTCCCTGTCAACTCAAAACTTAATTGCTCTTACACATTAACTTCTTATGACGCTCATCGTTGGTAATTATATTCAATGAAAGTATTTTAGTATTCACACAGACACACATGATAACACGGATACATACATACATACATACATGTGTAGGAGGGTGTGGAGTAGAGGGTAAGGGTGTATTTAAATCGAGGGAGGGAGGGAGGTGAAGAAAGGAGGGAAGCAGGGAGGTGAAGGAGGAAGGGAGGCAGAGGGGGAGGGAAGGAGGGTGGGAAAGGTGAAGGGAGAGAGGTGAAAAGGGAGAGGGGGAAGAAGCGAGGGAGGGAAGGAGGGTGGGAAAGGTGAAGGGAGAGAGGGAAGAAGCGAGGGAGGGAAGGACGGAAGAATGAAAGGACGGGAGGGAGGGTCGAACCAGGTCACCCTCGCCAGCACAGAGGCCGTCTCAAGGGTGTCGTGACTAAGGCCCTCCTGTGTTGATGGTGCAGCCTCATGGGGGAATAATTCCTTAGGGAAATATGTCCTCTGGAAACTTAGGATAGGATAGATTAGGTCAGGTCAGGTAGGTCAGGTCAGGTCAGGTCAGGTAGGTCAGGTCAGGTCAGGTCAGGTCAGATCAGGTTAGGTTAGGCTGGGTTAGGTTAGGTTTTAATGAGTTAAGGTGGTGTTTGTGTTTTAATGAGTTTAGGTGGTGTTTGTGTTTTAATGAGTTTAGGTGGTGTTTGTGTTTTAATGAGTTTAGGTGGTGTTTGTGTCCGATAATAAAGACACGTACGATACACACAAAGCATACATAACACGAACACGCGATAACACGGACACGCGATAACACGGACACATGATAACACGGACACAAGATAACACGGACACATGATAACACGGACACAAGATAACACGGACACATGATAACACGGACACAAGATAACACGGACACAAGATAACACGGACACATGATAACACGGACACAAGATAACACGGACACAAGATAACAAACACATATAACACGGACACATAACGCGGACACATGATAACACGGACGCAAGATAAGACGGACGCAAGATAACACGGACACATGATAAGACGGACACAAGATAACACGGACACATAACGCGGATACAAGATAACACGGACACAAGATAACAAACACATATGATAACACGGACACATAATAACCTACCTCGTCATAGGGCCCAAAAGTGATGAGGGGAGGAGGGGGGATCGGGAGGGTGAGGGGGCGGGGTGAGGGGGAGGAGGTGGGAATTGGGGGAGAATCGATAACTTCCTCTTGGCAGTCTTCCATGATAACACACACACAGAGCAACACAGCACTTCGTAAAAAACGACCCGGCAACAAAACACAGCAACACAGCACTGAAAAAGAACAACCCCACAGCAACACAGCACGTACAGTAGTATAAACCGACCCGGCAACAAAACAGCACTGATAAGGAACGACCCGGCGGCAAAACACAGCACTGAAAAAGAACGACCCGGCAGCAAAACACAGCAACACAGCACTGAAAAAGAACAACCTCACAGCAACACAGCACGTACAGTAGTATAAAACGACCCGGCAACAAAACACAGCACTGAAAAAGAACGACCCGGCAGCAAAACACAGCAACACAGCACTTAGTATAAAACGACCCGGCACCACAGCACCACACCAGCAGGCGGGGTTGGTGCAGGTCGAGAAAATGTGAGGCACCGAGGTATTTGGCCCACGAGGAAGGTAACCATACTGACATACTGCAGGAGAGAGAGAGAGAGAGAGAGAGAGAGAGAGAGAGAGAGAGAGAGAGAGAGAGGAAGAGAGAGAGGAGGAAGAGAGAGGAGGAAGAGAGAAAAAGAGGAGGAGGAAGAGAGAGAGAGAGAGAGAGAGAGAGGAGAGAGAGAGAGAGGAGGAGGAGGAGAGAGAGAGAGAGAGAGAGAGGAGGAGAGAGTGAGATGAGGAGGAGAGAGAGGAGAGAGAGAGAGAGAGAGAGAGAGAGAGAGAGAGAGAGAGGAGGAGAGAGAGAGGAGGAGGAGAGAGGAGGAGGAGGAGGAGGAGGAGGAGGAGGAGAGAGAGAGAGAGAGAGAGAGAGAGAGAGAGAGAGAGAGAGAGAGAGAGAGAGAGAGAGAGAGAGGAGGGGAGGAGAGAGGAGGAGGAGGAGGAGGAGGAGGAGGAGAGAGAGAGAGAGAGAGAGAGAGAGAGAGAGAGAGAGAGAGAGAGAGAGAGAGAGAGAGAGAGAGAGAGAGAGGAGGAGGAGGAGGAGGAAGAGAGAGAGGAGGAGGAGGAGGAGGAGGAAGAGAGAGAGAGGAGGAGGAAGAGAGAGAGAGGAGGAGGAAGAGAGAGAGAGGAGGAGGAAGAGAGAGAGAGGAGGTTGGCGATGAAGAGAGAGAAAGAAGAAAGAGGTGATTAGGTGGAGAAGGGGAAGGAGGGAGGGAGGGAGGGAGGGAGGGAGGGAGGGAGGGAGGGAGGTAGAGACGAGGAGGAAGAGAGAAGAGGAGGAAGAGACAGGAGGAAGAAAGAGAGGAGGAGGAGGGAAACAAATGGAGAGGCTTTAAGAGTTAATTCCGCAAAATTGTTATGCAAATTTCCAGCGAGAAGTTTGATCTTTCAATAATTCGGGAGAGATGGATGAGGTACTCCATTACACGACAGCAAGACTCGGGGGGAACCACAGCATAACAGCACCAAAGCTTCATAGTAACACAACACCACAGCTTCATAGTACCGCAGCTTCATAGTACCACAGTACCAAAGCTTCATAGTACCAGAGCACCACAGTTTTATGGTACCACAGCACCACAGCACCAAAGCTTCATAGTACCAGAGCACCACAGCTTTATGGTACCACAGCACCAAAGCTTCATAGTACCAGAGCACCACAGCTTTATGGTACCACAGCACCACAGCTTTATAGTACCACAGCACCAAAGCTTTATGGTACCACAGCACCACAGCTTTAGAGTACCACAGCACCAAAGCTTCATAGTACCACAGCACCACAGCTTTATAGTACCACAGCACCAAAGCTTCATAGTACCAGAGCACCACAGCTTTATGGTACCACAGCACCACAGCTTTATGGTACCACAGCACCACAGCTTTATAGTACCAGAGCACCACAGCTTTATGGTACCACAGCACCACAGCTTTATAGTACCACAGCACCAAAGCTTCAGAGTACCACAGCACCACAGCTTTATGGTACCACAGCACCACAGCTTTAGAGTACCACAGCACCAAAGCTTCATAGTACCAGAGCACCACAGCTTTATGGTACCACAGCACCACAGCTTTATAGTACCACAGCACCAAAGTTTCATAGTACCAGAGCACCATAGCTTTATGGTAACACAGCACCACAGCTTTATAGTACCACAGCACCAAAGCTTCATAGTACCAGAGCACCACTGCTTTATGGTACCACAGCACCACAGCACCAAAGCTTCATAGTACCAGAGCACCACAGCTTTATGGTACCACAGCACCACAGCTTTATAGTACCACAGCACCAAAGCTTCATAGTACCAGAGCACCACAGCTTTATGGTACCACAGCACCACAGCTTCATAAAATACAACTTATTTGCAGATGATAGTAATCTCCATACCAGCAACTCAAACCTCCAATCCTTGATGAGAACTATGAACACTGAATTGAAGGACCAGGACCTGGGTAATACTATTAAACTGACCTTAAACCTTGAGAAAACCCACTACACGATCTTTCACAGAAGGAAAAACTTACCCCCAGGCCTGGACCCCCTGTACCTTGGTAATACAGTCCTCAAACGTGAACAAAATACTAAATTCCTCGGAGTTATTGTTGATGAGAAACTTAACTGGAGAAACCACATACAAGCCATTCACAGTAAAGTCAATAAACAGTGCGCTATCATGTATCACACTCGACAGTCACTCACTCTCACAGCAATGAAAGAAATCTATCATGATCTTGTTTACCAACACACTATGGGGGGCTTCTGGCTCTTCAAACACACAATCCCTGATTACTACACAAAAGAGAGTTGTACAGACAATGACCTATTAGGAAAAAAAATCACACAAACGAAAAATTTGCTAAATTGAAAATGTTAAAATTCGAAGATATTAACACCTACTGCTGTGCCCTCTTTGTTTACAAATCTATCAATCACTTGCTTGACAATAATTATTTCCAGTTCCAGAATAATCAGAGATACAACTTAAGTCACCCAGTACTACTAAGACCACCCCCCCCCCCCCCATGCGCTCCTCTCAGTCCCAGACCTCCATAAAATATCATGGTGTGAAGGTGTGGAACAACTTACCCCCACCCACCCGAGCAAGTAAATAGATAAGAAAATACCATTACAATAAATAAATTTGCCAACTAGACATAATCCTGACAGCTCTGTCCTCTTGTTCAACCTTAATATTGTACAACCCATGTTGTACTACCGCCTGGGAAGATATTGGAAGCATAATGTACGTATTGTCTAATGGTAGACCCTGCTGCCATATGGCATCACGAAAATTGTGACCAAGTCCCAGGTTGCTGATCTGACTTTCTGCCTCATTTACACACAATTGCAGGGTCTCAATTGTTTCTCTTACTATTGACAACATAACAAACATACTGTATATTGTTTCTCACTCTTAATCTTTGTTTTTTCATTTTTGTATTTCTTTATTATTATTATTATTATTATTATTATTATTATTATTATTATTTTTTTTTTTTTTTTATAAATTTTACTTATCTGAATTTTTATTATTATTATTATTATTATTATTATTATTATTATTTTTATTATTATTATTATTACAACTTCGCCCCCAGGCCCTGATGTGGGTCAGTGACCTGTGCCCGGGTGGAGTAATCCCCGTAAAAAAAAAAAATAATTGTAATATAAATAAAAAAAATCAATAAAAAATAATAAATAAATAAAATAAATAAATAAATATTGAAGTAATAACCGTGGTAACATTATGAGATGTTCTTATTACCACCATGCTGTTGTACTATTCCAGATGATACTAAATGTTACATAATACTTCCTTGAGATAAATGTATAGTATATATCAGGTGCCTACAGGAGAGCCCAGGTTCTCAACTGGCTCAGCCAAGTTAATATTGTTTGTATTATCCACTCTGTGTTTTTCTAGCTAAATAAACTGTTTCAATTCAATTCAATGGTACCACAGCACCTCAGCTTAACAGTACCACAGTACCACAGCTTCATAGTACCACAGCACCACAGATTCATAGTATCACAGCACCAAAGCTTTATAGTAGCCACAACACCACAGCTTCATAGTAGCACAGTACCACAGCACCAAAGCTTCTTAGTACCACAGCACCACAGCTTCACAGCACCACAGCTTCATAGTACCACAGCACCACAGAGGACGGGGCAATGCAACAGAATCTGTAACCCAACTGTGGACAAGAGGTCATGTAGAACACAGCACCAGTCAGCAACAGGAGACAGTACACAGCACCACTCAGTAACAGGAAGCAGCACACAGCACCACTCAGCAACAGGAAGCAGCACACAGCACCACTCAGCAACAGGAGACAGCACACAGCACCACTCAGCAACAGGAGACAGCACACAGCACCACTCAGCAACAGGAAACAGCACACAGCACCACTCAGCAACAGGACACATCACCACAGCACCACTCAGCAACAGGAGACAGCACACAGCACCACTCAGCAACAGGACACATCACCACAGCAATAGGACACATCACCACAGCAAAAGGACACATCACAGCAACAGGACACATCACCACAGCAACAGGACACATCACAGCAACAGGACACATCACCACAGCAACAGGACACATCACCACAGCAACAGGACACATCACCACTCAGCAACAGGACACATCACCACAGTAACAGGACACATCACCACAGTAACAGGACACATCACCACAGCAAAAGGACACATCACCACAGCAATAGGACACATCACCACAGCAAAAGGACACATCACCACAGCAACAGGACACATCACCACTCAGCAACAGGACACATCACCACTCAGCAACAGGACACATCACCACAGTAACAGGACACATCACCACAGTAACAGGACACGTCACCACAGCAACAGGACACATCACCACAGCAACAGGACACATCACCACAGCAACAGGACACATCACCACAGCAAAAGGACATATCACCACAGAGCAAGAGGACACATCACCACAGCAACAGGACACATCACCACAGCAAAAGGACACATCACCACACAGTAACAGGACACATCACCACAGCAAAAGGACACATCACCACAGCAACAGGACACAGGAACACACAGCAATACGTATCAAGTAACAGACGCATTAGACTGAGATGACCCCACACAGCAGACGGCAGGAAGGAGCCTGACTGAGGACCCACATAGAGAGAGGACAGGGGGGCAGTGCAGGACGGGAAGGGTGTAGGAGTATCTGGGGACGAATTGTGGCGTCAGTGAGCCCCAGGGAGAGTGCCAAGGGCGTCGGGGATCCTGGCACAGACGAGGCAGCAGAAGGTGAGGGAGGGAGGGAGGGAGGGAGGCTGCCCAAGCCGGCCCTCACCAGATAAAAATCAATACAGAGACCCACGTGCAGCACCGCCCCGTCCCCAGGTCCTCTACACATCCCTCCCTCCCTCTCTCTCTCTATCATCCCCCAGATCTCCAACACACATCCCTCCCTCCTCTCTCATCACCCAGATCTCCTACACACATCCCTCCCTCCCTCTCTCATCCCCCAGATCTCCTACACACATCCCTCCCTCCCTCTCTCGTCCTCCAGATCTCCTACACACATCCCTCCCTCCCTCTCTCATCACCCAGATCTCCTACACACATCCCTCCCTCCCTCCTCCCCCAAATCTCCTACACACATCCCTCCCTCCCTCCTCCCCCAGATCTCCTACACACATCCCTCCCTCCCTAGGTACCCCACGCTCACCAGCCCCCCTCCCTCCCTCCCCAGGCACCCCACACTCACCTGCCCCCCTCCCTCCCTCCCTCCTTCCCCAGGTACCCCACACTCACCTGCCCCCCCCTCCCTCCCTCCCTCCCCAGGTACCCCACACTCACCAGCCCCCTCCCTCCCTCCCCCCTACAGGTACGTGGGAGTCGTGATCCCAGCTGACTGCCTCTACCAGCATGACGTGAAGACACTGTTTAATTTCCTCCTCTGTGACCCTCGCCTCTTGAGCTTCTCGGAATAGGAAGTCACTGACCTTATTTATTTACGACAGACTTTATCTTTTCCTCCTCTCTCATTCACTACATTTAACGTCACTTTATTGTCGAGTTATATTTTTTTTTTTTAGTCCATTTTATTTTAATTTTATGTGGGAGATAAATTTAATGATCTCAGTTTGTTCAGGATTTACAACACACACACACATCCACACACCCACACACACACACAGTTGATGAGTTTATTGACAAAAGAGAATCACAATATACTCCTATACTGTATATATGCATTATAATGTATATAAAAACAAACAAACAAATAAACCAAACAATTACTGTCCAAAAAGTTAACAAGCCAACCTAGCAATAAATAAAGGTTGCACCCTGTGTGACAATTAACACACACACACACACACGCTCTACCACCCCCATTGACTTACCAATGAAACTCTTCAAGGAGTTCTCCCCGGAGCTTGCTAAACCCCTCTGCTCCATCATCAATGCTTCTCTCAGTCAAGCCAGATGCCCAGCTGACTGGAAGACCTCTTATGTATCACCAGTGCCCAAGTCAACCAGCCCACAATCCTTAAATCAGCTACGACCTATTGCAATCACCCCAATACCCAGCCTAATCTGTGAAAGTTTTGTGTTCGACTGGGCTTATGCTGATATTGCAGGAGTCGTAGACCCTCAGCAATTTGGCAACATGAAAACTTCCTCCACCACTCACTGTCTTGTCAGCTTTCTCGATTACATATACCGCCATCTCGAGAAACGAAAAACGTCTGTAGCTGTCGCCTTCATTGATTTCACTAAAGCGTTCGACCTAGTCGACCACAATATAATCATCAACAAAGCTATTGACCTCGGGCTTCGAAGAAGCCTCATACCATGGCTTACAGACTTCCTCAGTGACCGACGCCAAGCTGTACGCTTCCGAGGGGCTGTCTCCACCTTTCAGTCACTCACCTGTGGCGTCCCCCAAGGCACCAAGATGGGACCACTCTGCTTCCTTATGCTCATCAATGATGCCCTAAGAGAAACCCCTGCTCGCTGGAAATATGTCGACGACTCCACCATTGGGATCAGCGTCAACAATTCTGCTCCCAACTATACCGCCCTTCAGGATTTATTGAACAGTCTCCAAAACTGGGCTACCAACAACCATGTCACCATCAACCATACCAAGACCATGGTTATGCACATCAACCTCTCCTCCGACATTGTCCCACCTCCTTCCATTACTCTAGGTCCGAACACACTCCAGGTCGTAGATTCCACGAAGCTCCTCGGCGTCACCATAGACAACAAACTAAATTGGAAACCACACGTCAATGAAGTTGTCAAATCCTCCAGTTTCCGTCTCCACCTCCTCCGCCGACTCAAGTCCCTCGGAGTTCCTGCACACGAGCTCCTCAGTGTTTACACAACATTCATACTTCCCAAGCTCACCTATGCCTCCCCCACCTGGTCTTCCTCCCTAAATGCCACACAGCGTAAACACCTAGAAAAAGTGCAAAAGAGGGCATGCAAGATTATTCTCTCCTCCTCCTACTCCACATATCAAGAAGCGCTCAACACACTGACCCTTTCGACTCTCACTGACCATCACCACGACCTCATCTGCAAATTTGGTAAGAAGCTTCTACACCATCCCCGACACCGGCTCCTACTACCACCCGAGGTCCCTTGTCCGAGAATTGCTGTTCGACACCACAACCGCATCCAGCCCATACGTGCACGAACTGATCGCTATAAGAACAGCCCAGTCCCAACCATTGTAAAAATTATCAATAACTTGTAATACTGTAACACTGTCACTATGCTGAATTGAACTGTAGTTTGAGCTTTTCCCCATCTAAGTTGTTATATGTCTTATTTGTGTCACTTATGTTACTTGTATATTATTTGTAATTCGTAACCCACTCCCCAAATATGTAACTGTATATTTTCAGCCTTCTGGCTGCCAAGCTCTTTCAATAAACCGTTAATTATTATTATTATTATTATTACACCACCAACTTAATATGAATGAACCGTATGACAACAAACACGTCAAAAATACAACCTAACCTAACCTAACCCAACCAGACCAAACCAACCAAACCAAACCAAACCTAACCTAACCTAACCTAACCAAACCAAACCAAACCTAACCTAACCTAACCAAACCTAACCTAACCTAACCCCTCTCACTAAAATATAAATGGTTAATAAGGGCGACACTAAACACACGGAACACTCACTTATAAATGTAAGTGGGAGTTAAATAGTTATATAAATCGTTATATAATCTCCTTAAGAGTGCCACAGGTGTATATGGGGCGTGAGGGTGCCAGGGAGTGAGGGTGCCAGTGCCAGGTATGAGGCAATGTGGGGATCCAGTGGTAGAGGGGAGTGTAGTTGCTGGCTAATAGTTGGTAGTATTCAATCACCTACAGATTGCCCCCCCCCCCCCCAGCTTATTGTATCTTAAGCTTAACCAACCTAACGTTAACCTAATATATCCTAACCTCACTTAACAATTGACCTCCAGCTTATTTCACCTTAGGATTAACCACCCAAACGTTAATGCTTACTTAACCTAACCGAACGTTAATGCTTACCTAACCTAACCGAACGTTAATGCTAACCTAACTTAACCTAACCACCATCAGGCTAACCTAACTTAACCCCCAAGTAACGTTAAGGACTATAATAATCACCCTTAATAACTGGGAGAGTAATCTTCAGGTGACCCATAATCTGCCAGCCTTATCAGTTCACTCGTGGGTGACGCGTCGCCCTTAACACTGGGAGTAATGGCCCTATAGAGTGCCATCGTGGACTACTGCCAGTTGCCAAGTAACCAATGTGCATACTGATACCGCTCACCTACCAGAATAAATGCCAGACTCCAGTGAGGATATATTAGGACGTAAAAGAGTGCCACAGACACATTAACACGTTAAAGAGTGCCACAGACACATTAACACGTAAAAGAGTGCCACAGACACATTAACACGTTAAAGAGTGCCACAGGCACATTAACACACACGTTAAAGAGTGCCACAGACACATTAACACGTTAAAGAGTGCCACAGACACATTAACACGTTAAAGGGTGCCACAGACACATTAACACGTTAAAGGGTGCCACAGACACATTAACACGTTAAAGGGTGCCACAGACACATTAACACGTTAAAGGGTGCCACAGACACATTAACACGTTAAAGGGTGCCACAGACACATTAACACGTTAAAGAGTGCCACAGACACATTAACACGTTAAAGAGTGCCACAGACACATTAACACGTTAAAGAGTGCCACAGACACATTAACACGTTAAAGAGTGCCACAGACACATTAACACGTTAAAGAGTGCCACAGACACATTAACACGTTAAAGAGTGCCACAGACACATTAACACGTTAAAGAGTGCCACAGACACATTAACACGTTAAAGAGTGCCACAGACACATTAGAATGTTAAAGAGTGCCAGACACATTAACACGTTAAAGAGTGCCACAGACACATTAACACGTTAAAGAGTGCCACAGACACATTAGAATGTTAAAGAGTGCCAGACACATTAACACGTTAAAGAGTGCCAGACACATTAGAATGTTAAAGAGTGCCAGACACATTAACACGTTAAAGAGTGCCTCAGACGCATTAGAATGTTAAAGAGTGCCACAGACACATTAACACGTTAAAGAGTGCCACAGACACATTAACACGTTAAAGAGTGCCAGACACATTAGAATGTTAAAGAGTGCCACAGACACATTAACACGTTAAAGAGTGCCACAGACACATTAACACGTTAAAGAGTGCCACAGACACATTAACACGTTAAAGAGTGCCACAGACACATTAACACGTTAAAGAGTGCCACAGACACATTAGAATGTTAAAGAGTGCCAGACACATTAACACGTTAAAGAGTGCCACAGACACATTAACACGTTAAAGAGTGCCACAGACACATTAGAATGTTAAAGAGTGCCAGACACATTAACACGTTAAAGAGTGCCAGACACATTAGAATGTTAAAGAGTGCCAGACACATTAACACGTTAAAAGTACCAACGACATATTAGAATTTGGCACCATACTGAATGCCGTAATCCTCCCAGGTGCCACCCTAAAGAACGAGGCCCAGCCTGACTCTATGAATGCCCTTCCTCAATAACTGGAAATTATATACCTGCACGGCCTATGTATACTGTATACATGTGCTGTTTATATACATGTTGAGAAGTATACCTGCATTGTCTATATACCTGGTGAATTGTATACCTGCATTGTCTATATACATGGTGAACCAAATCTAAACTTCAACTATAATTTTACTATCAATCCATCTACCTATCCAACCTAAAGCGGACCTACCCCCACACCACAAAATAACTCCCTCCGTCAGGTCATAAAAGGCGGACAATGACTAAAAGTAGGAAAGAGAAAGAATAAATCACATGTCACTCAGGATTTCGCCCTTACAAAACTCAGCCGAGAGAGAGAGAGAGAGAGAGAGAGAGAGAGAGAGAGAGAGAGAGAGAGAGAGACCCCCCCCCCCAATTACACCGCCCTCAGCACTTCAACACTCCGGGTGGGTGTCGAGGCGTGAAGATATCAAGTACCCTGGCGTCCGGAACAACCAGCTATATATAGGTGTAGTATACCCATAACAGGAAGACACGGCTTGGGGAGCGGGAGGAGGAAGAGACGACTTGAGGGGCGGGAGGAGGAGGAGACGACTTGAGGGGCGGGAGGAGGAGGAGACGACTTGAGGGGCGGGAGGAGGAGGAGGAGACGACTTGAGGGGCGGGAGGAGGAAGAGACGACTTGAGGGGCGGGAGGAGGAAGAGACGACTTGAGGGGCGGGAGGAGGAAGAGACGACTTGAGGGGCGGGAGGAGGAGGAGACGACTTGAGGGGCGGGAGGAGGAAGAGACGACTTGAGGAGCGGGAGGAGGAAGGTTGAATGAGGGGGGTAGAAAGAAGGAAGGAGAGAAGGAAGAGGACAGGAGTAGAAGGAAAGAAGAGTAGGGGTAGAAGACAGGAAGAGAAAGGGTTGAAGGAAGGAAGGAAGGGGTACAAGGAAGGAAGGAGGGAAGGAAGGAAGGAAGGAAGGAGGGGGTAGAAGGAAGGGTAGAAGGTAGGAAGGAGGGGGTAGAAGGAAGGGTAGAAGGAAGGAGGGAAGTAAAGAAGATGAGGAAGGGTAGAAAGAATGAAGGAACAGGTGAGACAAAGGAAATACAGTGAGTGAGAAATAAGGGAAATAATTAACAGGTGTGTGTCTAAATACAGCAGCTGGGGTGATGACGTAACAACAGGAGGTGACAGGGGACAGCTGACGTGGGAACAACAAACACAGCAGGACGCAAACTATAAGGGGTCTCTCTCTCTCTCTCTCTCTCTCTCTCTCTCTCTCTCTCTCTCTCTCTCAGTCATTCATAGCTACTCGCGTCAACAATGAGGAATACTGCGAACACACAAAAACACACACACACACACACACACACACTCTAAAGTTGGTGTGGACGTGTCTCACAGGAGAGGAGCTGGGTCCCACGAAGGTTAGGTTAGGTTAAGTTAGGTTTTGGTCAGGTTAGGTTAGGTTAGGTTTTGGTCAGGTTAGGTTAGGTTTTGGTCAGGTTAGGTTTTGGTCAGGTTCGGTTAGGTTTTGGTCAGGTTAGGTCAGGTTTTGGTCAGGTTAGGTTTTGGTCAGGTTAGGTTTTGGTTAGGTTAGGTTAGGTTTTGGTCAGGTTAGGTTAGGTCAGGTTAGGTCAGGTTTAGTTTTAAAAATGTTGACACAGAATAAAGCCTTTTGAATAACCAATAAAAACACATTCACAAAACTGACCAATCATAATGAAGCTTTTAAAGTTACCAAAAAGGTAACCAATTACATCAAAGTCCCCGAGTAGCCAATAGGATAAAGGCTACACAAATGACCAATCAAAACGAAGCTTCCCGGTGACAACAAAAAAATCAGACCAATCAGAAACAAGCAACAGAAAGTACCGTAAAAGTAACCAATGAGAACGCGTTTTTCATATTATCTCCCAGTGGCCAATTACAATAGACCCGGAAAACGACCAACCACCAATAAGAAACGTCTCCGGGAATTAACCAATCATAAAACGAGACCTCGAAATAAACCATGAGTTATTGATGAGGGTGTGTGTGTGTGTGTGTGATGACTTTACCACGTCTATGTGATGAGCATGAGTATATGATGACTGTATAATGTATTCATCATCCGTGTAATGTCATGTGCCTTCAGTGGAATCTATCATGACGTGCTCGGGGGGGGGGGGGGGGGGGAACTGTTAACATGACAGTACGACTCACTCTGATCTATGACACCTGTCCTTTCACCTGTCCTCTCACCAGTCCTTTCACCTGTCCTCTCATCAGTCCTTTCACCTGTCCTCTCACCTGTCCTCTTACCTGTCCTTTCAACTGTCTTCTTACCTGCCCTTTCACTTGTCCTCTCATCAGTCCTTTCACCTGTCCTCTCACTTGTCCTTTCACCTTCCCCCTCACCTGTCCCCTCACCCGTCCTCATACCTGTCCTCTCACCTGTTACGTCATCCTCACCTGTGTTCCCTCCCTCGGTATTTTCAGATAAACCCTCAGGTATCAAGGGTCACACGGGGGGGAGGGGGAGGCAGGGCTCTACGGAGTAAATTTGCGTGACAATGGTGTGGGAAGGGGAGGGGGACACACACACACACGGAGGTAAAGGCCGCGACTAAAGCTCACACACCCTGGTACTACAACAGCTGTGACATGTAAACAAAAACACCTTCAGACAACATCATCTATATAACCCCCCCCCCCCCCCGCCCACATGCCCCGGTCATACCTTCCCTCTACTGCCCCATAACACATCTCTGCTGCCCCATTCTGCCCCGTCTCGCCCCGTTCCACCATGCTACTATATAATAAAACGTCACTGGCCGCCCCCATACGGTACATGACGTCACGCCCCGCCCCGCGCCCCAGCTCCCCTTTAAAACAATAAATCCCTCGACTAAGGCTCAAAGAAGAGCTCCTGGCCGACCACATTCATCGTCAGTCACCCTCCAACACCACCCCCACCACCACTACACTCAGAGCGCCATTATCAGCCACCCTCCAATATCCCCACCACGCTCCCAACCCCTACCACCCTTCACCACCACCCTCCCCCCACCACCGGCCGGTCCAGTGAATCAAGAGGTGACGAGGCACCTAACCTAACTCAGCTTAACCTAACCTAACATAACTTAACCAAATCTAACTAAACATAACCTAACCAAATCTAACCTAACCAAATCTAACCTACTATAACTTAACAAAACCAAGCCTATCCCCCAGCGTTTTGCTTGAGGGTGTTCAATCATCAGGTGAACGACGCGCAGAGAGAGAGAGAGAGAGAGAGAGAGAGAGAGAGAGAGAGAGAGAGAGAGAGAGAGAGAGAGAGAGAGAGAGAGAGAGAGAGAGAGTGTGTGTGTGTGTGACATAACGCCCATTTTTTAGCCGAAACACACACACACACACACACACACACACACACACCAAAATATAGTCTCGTGCCAATAGTGCACCCCGTAAACTTGAGCCCTTAAAGAAGAGGTCGATAGGGGTGATTTTAGGATGCTAGTAACAATGGCTGGTTAGGTCTTTTAGGAGTCACAGACAACCCAAATCTCGTCTAAAGAGAAGAATCAGCTGTTGTAAAGACTCTATTATTACTTGTATTACTTTAACAACAACTACTATAACTATTTCACAACTGTTCTATATGTTTGTTCTTTATTCGTGTTCTATAAATTTATTCAACAGATTTTGCCCCCCCCCCCCCGCCCCGGAAATACTTGTTCTTCGAAATTGTTCTACAAATTCCTCACCTCCTGTAATAATTGTTCTTTATGTTTTTTTCTTATGGTTCTTCCAAAGCACTTCCCAGTAACAAATGTTCTTCAACCTTGTTCTTCGGAAACCTTCTTCACCCCGCCCTGCGATATCTGCCCTTCACATCTGTTCTACACACTCCTCCCTCAACCCTTCTATAACAAATTGTTCTCCAACTTTGTTCTTCACACTTTTCCCCCACCCACCTCTCTATAACAATTATTCCTCAACCTTGTTCTACAGATTCCTCACATACTTCCCAACGCAACACTTTGTTCTTCACACATGTTCTCCAAATAACTCCCACCAACACCTGTTCTTCAATCTCACATCATCAAATCGCTTCCTTATGCCTGAAAAACCAAGACCCTCATTCACAAACAATCACAGATAGAATAATCCTCGTAAGATAAGACAAAACAACACACCAAACTACTTATCTCAACCTAAACCACCAAAAAAAAAAATACAATACATGGCCTCAAAATAATACAAACACTCTACCTTAATACTCATTCATACAACACCAGTAAATACGATAAAATTCATACACTCAATTTTATACACACATCATCCACCTTAACTCGATCTCCCTTAACTGAGGTAAAACAGTTATGGTATAGTTTCAAGTGTTATTTTGATGCCATGTCTGTATCTTACCTCTCTGTTTTAACCTAAGTCAACCAGTTAAGTGCATTATTACATGTTCACTAACTAGGAGTAGTATTCACAGTCTTGTAAACCCTGACCTTACTTGCTACTAAAGTTTCAAGT
The DNA here is from genome assembly GCA_958450375.1 of Homarus gammarus. Taxonomy (NCBI): domain Eukaryota; kingdom Metazoa; phylum Arthropoda; class Malacostraca; order Decapoda; family Nephropidae; genus Homarus; species Homarus gammarus. The sequence continues at coordinate 43,241 of CAUDMG010001218.1, forward strand.
GATAGTTGCTTCTTCGTGGTTTTCAAGAGTTCTGTTGTGTATACCGCTGACAGGTAGGTACTGATAAAACTAACAGTAATACAGTAACAACAACTAATACTACTATTTATTATTATTGTTGTATTTCTTCTTATTATAAAATTAACGATAATAATAATAATAATAATAATAATAATAATAACAGTAATAATAATAACAGTAATAATAATAATAATAATAATAATAATAATAATAATAATAATAATAACAAAAATAATAATAATAATAATAATAATAATAATAATAACAATAATAATAATAATAATAATAATAATAATAATAATAATAATAAAAACGCTAAGGTAATAATAATGATAATAATAATAATAAAATAACACTAAAAATAATAATAAAAATAATAATAATAACAATAATAATAAAATAATAATAATAATAATAACAATAATAATAACAATAATAATAACAATAACACTAATAATAATGTTAATAATATCAGTGTAGTAAACTGTACCTCAAGGAGAACACCCACTAGTTCACCTTGGAAGGAATGTCGCTTCTCCTCCTTCACTATAACATCATTTAACATTAGCCCTTCTGTAAACACCAGTTTAATCCAGCAGAAACTAACCTAACCCAACACAAGCCAAAAAAACCTAACCTAACCCAACACAAGCCAATAAAACATAACCTAAACCAACACAAGCCAATAAAACATAACCTAAACCAACACAAGCCAATAAAACCTAACCTAACCCAACACAAGCCAATAAAACCTAACCTAACCCAACACAAGCCAATAAAACCTAACCTAACCCAACCCAAGCCAATAAACCTAACCTAACCCAAGCCAATAAAACCTAACCTAACCCAAGCCAATAAAACCTAACCTAACCTAACCCAATAAAACCTAACCTTCAACATATTCCTTACGAGATATCCAAGAACACACGTACAGTAACTAGCCAACACAATTTACGGTACACAGAGAGACAGCAGCTAGAAAGACCTAGTCGTATTTACACTTTGGACTGTGTGGGTACTGTGTAGGGTCTGTGTGGGTACTGTGTAGGGTCTGTGTGGGTACTGTGTGGGGGTCTGTGTGGGTACTGTGTAGGGTCTGTGTGGGTACTGAGTAGGGTCTGTGTGGGTACTGTGTAGGGTCTGTGTGGGTACTGTGTGGGATCTGTGTGGGTACTGTGTGGGGTCTGTGTGGGTACTGTGTGGTGTCTGTGTGGGTACTGTGTGGGGTCTGTGTGGGTACTGTGTGGGGTCTGTGTGGGGTCTGTGTAGGGTCTGTGTGGGGTCTGTGTGGGGTCTGTGTGGGTACTGTGTGGGGTCTGTGTGGGTACTGTGTAGGGTCTGTGTGGGTACTGTGTAGGGTCTGTGTGGGTACTGTGTAGGGTCTGTGTGGGGTCAAAAATTTCTTTACCCAAGTTTGAAGGAAAATTTGATCTACAAATTTCTGATAATCTTCAAGTGGATCATGGATGGTACAGAGCTCTGCAGCTGTATGACTTATATCTCTTATAATTCTTCTGTTGATGGATTATAGTGTAATTACTAACCTGACAGCTTTGTTGGTGAGATTGCCTTACTGATATTTACCTGCTCTGTCTTGGCACACAGGAAACTGCATGACCCCACGGCCTACCAGTACCGTATATCTACATTGACTATATTCATGCTTAACTGTATAACTGCTTAGTCTATATTATACAGTATGCCTAACCAACTGTAAACCTGTACGATAGTTTTACTGAATAATTATTATTATTGTTGTTGTTGAAACGTAGTAATAACATTATAAGTCATCAAGTCCACACTTTATAGTGTGATATTTTTGTTATAAGAAAAAGTATAGAATATACAATAGTGCAAAAATATCCTGTCGAGGAACGTGATGTTTGGTCCACCGGACATACGGACATAACAAAGGATAAGTGAAGTGACTTAGTCTCAGGTCCACACAGGGTGTTGCAAATGGCCTCCGTGTTGATAAATGCACATATGGGTTCACTGATAAAAAACATATATAATCACGGTTTATTGTTTCATATTTAGAGACAAAATGTAATGTTTTCCTTTATAAGCTGTGCGGGGGTGGGGATGGGGTGAGTGGGGGTGAGATCACACAAATGTCACCGTCAATTTATTCAGAATGGCGTCCCTCTTGCCAAAGGTTGAACAAATTTGAAGCAGGATGTTTTGAGCTGGTGGAGGTTATATGACGGAGGAAAAACAGTGTGACAAGGAGGTTCACGAAGTGCCAATACCGGGTTTAATATAAACTTCTGGAGCTATATGTGATAGTGGTAAACAGTGAGTGGTTGGGAGCCAAGGTTGGGTTGGGTTAGGTTAGGTTGGGTTGGGTTAGGTTAGGTTAGGTTGGGTTGGGTTGGGATGGGTTAGGTTAGGTTAGGTTAGGTTAGGTTAGTTTGGGTTGGGTTGGGTTGGGTTTGGTTGAGTTGGGTTGGGTTTGGTTGAGTTGGGTTGGGTTGGGTTGGTTGGGATGGGATGGGTTAGGATAGGCTTGGTTTGGTTGGGTTGGGATGGGATGGGATGGGATGGGTTGGGTTGGGTTGGGTTGGGTTGGGTTGGGTTGGGATAGGTTAGATAAGTTCCATATTTCCTTGCCTTGGTTGTACACAATTTAAAGCCCTGGTTTCATCATCTATCAGGTTTCAAAATAAAAATCCCACAAAATCCAAACTCCTCTATATTATATACTGCTCATGATCCTATATACAGCCACTCAACCAAGTATCTATACAAAAATGGGTTGAAAAAATATGACACAACGGACGAAAGATTTTGACAACCATACCGAGACAACAGGAGCCGCAGTGTTCCTTCTGGAATTCATTGATCACCTCCAGTAGAGGTAGTTTTTTGAGATACTGTACACCAAATACCATAGAGCAGTGGTTCTCAACCAGGGGGGGGGGGGGGGGGGAATTCAGGTTTTCAGGGGGGGGGGGGGGGGGGGAAACTGATTCGGGAGCAAGAGATATGTTCGATGAGAAATCAATCACAGAATTTTGGCCCTTGATGTGCGATTCCTACCCAAAAGTGGCAGAAAGAGCTATCCGTGCATTGCTTCCGTTTGTGTCGACATATCTTTGTGAGTCAGGCTTTTCAACTCTGTTGCAAATTAAAACGAAGCAACGTAGTAGATTAGAGGTAGAAAATGACCTGCGTTGTGCCCTTTCAAACACTCCTCCGCGTATCCCAGAATTGGCGAAGAAAAACAATCACAGGTTTCTCATTGACTGTAATCTTCATCTGAATAAAATTAATTACAAATTTACAATATCCTGGTATTCTATTGAACTTTTTGTTTATTGCATTATGCTTCAGTTTGGTCTGTTAAGTAATTCATTATAAATATAAAAAAAACTATTTTACTTTTATTCAAGTTTTATAAATACATCAACATTTTCAATTGGCATTTAATTTGTAAAACTCCACTATAAAAATAATCCATGTAAAATTGTAAATGTATATGTACTAATATGGAAAAAATAAAGGATTTTCAGTATTATATGCATATTATTTGGAATGCACTTTTTGAGGCAGACAATCTTGGAAAGGAGGGGCGAATGACATTCTGACATATGGTGAAAGGGGTGCATGGGGCAAACAAGGTTGAGAACCACTGCCATAGAGCATACCTGGACACACACACACACACACACACACACACACACACACACACACGACCTATAAAAACATCATATAACGCCTCCATGTTTACGATCTTAAGTAAAAAGAAGTATGTCACTGGAAAAAGCGTCCACAACACACGTAAGACTGAACGAGATATGTCACAACATCACTGTATTTGGTCATAAGGCTGTTAAAAGATATACATATATACATTTTTATACTTTAGTTTATATAAAGTAAATATTTAGTGTATAGTGGTATTCAATGTATAGTATATATATATTATCAGAGCATAATTTATATATTCTCTGGGTATAGTTTATAGATATTCAAGGTATAGTGTTTATAAATATATATTCAGATTATAATATATATACATTACCGGGATTAATTATTAACAACCTTGAGGGAAGCGTTATTACCCCCTGCCATAGTCCCTCCCAGCGCCTCTATCATCCTAGGGAAGAAAAACTCAATACCCCCTCTCTATCTCCCCCACCAACTCCCTCTCCACCACCCCCCTCTCCACCAACTCCCTCTCCACCACCCCTCTCTCCACCACCCCCCTCTCCACCACCTCCCTCTCCACCACCTCCCTCTCTCCACCACCCCCCTCTCCACCAACTCCCTCTCCACCACCCCTCTCTCCACCACCTCCCTCTCTCCACCACCCCCCTCTCCACCACCTCCCTCTCTCCACCACCCCTCTCTCCACCACCCCCCTCTCCACCACCCCTCTCTCCACCACCCCCCTCTCCACCACCCCTCTCTCCACCACCTCCCTCTCCACCACCACCCCCTCTCCACCACCTCCCTCTCTCCACCACCCCCCTCTCCACCAACTCCCTCTCCACCACCCCCCTCTCCACCAACTCCCTCTCCACCACCCCCTCTCCACCACCTCCCTCTCTCCACCACCCCCACTAATATATGGGTAATATGGGTTTCTAAAGTGGGAGAATCAAGGTGTTTTTTTATATACTTTCAAGTTGGTTAGGTTAGGGATTCACCCAACCTACAGGAAATGGGCGTTTGGGGGAAGGGAGGGGAGTCTTCGTTCACTTATTACCGACTGCCGATTCTGCCTGTGTTTATACGTTTGTAACCGTGATCAATATGTGTGTGTGTGTGTGTGTGTGTGTGTGTGTTCTGCCTCAATCAGAAATTTTAAGTTTACTGAAAATTAAAATTATTATTGAATCAGGATAAACATGTTAGCTTTCACACACACACACACACACACTTGCGTCACAACACCCACCCACCATTAACTATCAGCAATATATACCAGAGACCCTCAGCAGCTGTCAACTTCCCTTGTTAAAAAATATAATGTAACACAGCCTCGTGATTTATGACAAAACGCTGTGAATATTTATGATAATGACTCTCTCTCTCTCTCTCTCTCTCTCTCTCTCTCTCTCTCTCTCCTAATAACGCGTTTTTTTTTGGTTTACGCTGAGGTACAGAAAACGACCCAACATAAACAAAACGCGTTGGGCTGAGTCGCTCTACACCCCCCCCCCCCCCCTCGCCCACCCGTCATTACACATCCACAATGATTGGTCGGACGTTACCCCCCCCCCCTCCCGTGTGACGATATCGTGACGGAGGTGGGTGGGAGGGGGAAGGAGGAAGGGGAGACTGTGATTTACCATCCCCCCTCCCTCTTGCTTGCGTCACTAGCCCAACCGCTCAATGTACACGGTGGCGACACTCAGGCAAAAGCGGGTTAGTTAAAAGATAATAATATCCCCGCTTGCATGACCTTAAACACCACACCACCATCACCCCCTCCTCCATCACCCCCTCTTCCCCTTCTACCTCCCCCTCCTTCCTTCCCTCCCTAACCAAGGCAAATATTTTCCTTCCTTCTGGTATGTAAGGATTAATTTTAGTTCATGTCCGTGTTTGTCCTACCTCGACCCCCCACCTTACTTCACACACACACACACATACAGGGGACCAAGATGGGACCACTGTGCTTCCTAATTCTGATCAACGACGCTCTATCGGACACCCTTCACAGGTGGAAGTACGTGGATGACTGCACGGTGGGGGTTACAATGGACAACACCTCACCGGACTACTCATCGCTACAAGGCACCCTGGACAGGCTACAGGTATGGACTACGGAGAGCAAGGTCACCATCAACCACACCAAAACCGTAGTCATGCACATCAATACCGCCCCCACTCCAGTGCAATCTCAAGCAGTTACAGTGGGTGCCCATCCTCTCCAGCTGGTGCAGTCTGCCAAACTCCTGGGTGTAACTATAGACAACAAACTGGACTGGAAGGCCCATGTAAACAACACAATCAAGGCAGCCTAGCATCGACTCTACATGCTACGACGACTCAGGTCACTTGGGGCCCCCACGCCAGAGCTGAGGACTATCTACAACGCATAAATTCTCCCAAATGAATGTATGCGTCACCAGCCTGGTCGTCTTCTCTCAACTGTACCCAACAACGTCAGCTAGAGAAGGTACAGAAGAGGGCCTGCAGAATCATGCTCGGCGCAGACTACTCGGGCTACAACAACGCTCTCTCCAGCCTGGAAATGCCATCCCTCAGTGACCTCCACCACCACGCACTAGCAGGATTTAGCAGTGGACTACTGCACCATCCTCGTCATCGCCACCTACTGCCACCGGCAGTCCCCCGCCCACCTCGCGCAGTCCGCCACTACAACAAAATTCAGGCCATAAGAGCCCGCACCGATAGATATAAGAACAGCACCATCCTATCTATTGTTAAAATAATAAACAACTCCTGATTTATGTACTGTACAGCCCTGTAAATGTATTCAACGCATATTATTATGTCTAAATCACATGTAAGTTTGTATATTTTCAGCCACCGGCTGCAACTCTATTAATAAACCGTTTATTATTATTATTTATTACACACACCAACTTAATATTTTTCTCCACTTCATCATACTTAAATTCATTCAAGCATCACTCCATAACAATTAAAACCCTTTCTTACATCACCTAACCTCATCACATCATCACTTGCATCACCTAACATCATCACATCATCACTTGCATCACCTAACACCATCACATCATCACTTGCATCACCTAACACCATCACATCATCACTTGCATCACCTAACATCATCACATCATCACTTGCATCACCTAACACCATCACATCATCACTTGCATCACCTAACACCATCACTTGCATCTTCTAACATCATTACATCATCACTTGCATCACCTAACACCATCACATCATCACTTGCATCACCTAACACCATCACATCATCACTTGTATCACCTAACACCATCACATCATCACTTGCATCACCTAACATCATCACTTGCATCACCTAACATTATCATTTGCATCACCTAACACCATCACTTGCATCACCTAACATCATCACTTGCATCACCAAACATCATCACATCATCACTTGCATCACCTAACACCATCACATCATCACTTGCACCACCTAACATCATCACATCATCACTTGCATCACCTAACACCAATACATCATCACTTGCATCACCTAACACCATCACATCATCACTTGCATCACCTAACACCATCACATCATCACCTGCATCACCTAACACCATCACATCATCACTTGCATCACCTAGCACCATCACATCATCACTTGCATCACCTAACATCATCACATCATCACTTGCATCACCTAACACCATCACATCATCACTTGCATCACCTAACACCATCACATCATCACTTGCATCACCTAACACCATCACATCATCACTTGCATCACCCAACATCATCACATCATCACTTGCATCACCTAACACCATCACATCATCACTTACATCACCTAACACCATCACATCATCACTTGCATCACCTAACACCATCACATCATCACTTGCATCACCTAACATCATCACCAAACATCATCACCTAACACCATCACATCATCACTTGCATCACCTAACACCATCACATCATCACTTGCATCACCTAAAACCATTACATCATCACTTGCATCACCTAACACCATCACATCATCACTTGCATCACCTAACACCATCACATCATCACTTGCATCACCTAACACCATCACATCATCACTTGCATCACCTGACACCATCATATCATCACCTAACAGCATCACATCATCACTTGCATCACCTAACACCATCACATCATCACTTGCATCTTCTAACTTCATCACATCATCACTTGCATCACCTAACACCATCACATCATCACTTGCATCACCTAACACCATCACATCATCACTTGCATCACCTAACACCATTACATCATCACTTGCATCACCTAACACCATCACATCATCACTTGCATCACCTAACACCATCACATCATCACTTGCATCACCTAACATCATCACATCATCACTTGCATCACCTAACACCATCACATCATCACTTGCATCACCTAACACCATCACATCATCACTTGCATCACCTAACATCATCACATCATCACTTGCATCACCTAACATCATCACATCATCACTTGCATCACCTAACATCATCACTTGCATCACCTAACACCATCACATCATCACTTGCATCACCTAACATCATCACATCATCACTTGCATCACCTAACATCATCACATCATCACTTGCATCACCTAACACCATCACATCATCACTTGCATCACCTAACACCATCACATCATCACTTGCATCACCTAACACCATCACATCATCACTTGCATCACCTAACACCATCACATCATCACTTGCATCACCTAACATCATCACATCATCACTTGCATCACCTCACATAATCCAAACATGACTATCATCACATCATCACATCATCACTTGCATCACCTAACACCATCACATCATCACTTGCATCACCTAACATCATCACATCATCACTTGCATCACCTAACATCATCACATCATCACTTGCATCACCTAACATCATCACATCATCACTTGCATCACCTAACATCATCACATCATCACTTGCATCACCTAACATCATCACATCATCACTTGCATCACCTAACACCATCATATCATCACTTGCATCACCTAACACCAATACATCATCACTTGCACCACCTAACATCATCACATCATCACTTGCATCACCTAACACCATCATATCATCACTTGCATAACCTAACACCATCACATCATCACTTGCATCACCTAACACCATCACATCATCACTTGCATCACCTAACATCATCACATCATCACTTGCATCACCTAACATCATCACATCATCACTTGCATCTTCTAACACCATCACATCATCACTTGCATCACCTAACACCATCACATCATCACTTGCATCACCTAACATCATCACATCATCACTTGCATCACCTAACATCATCACATCATCACCTGACACCATCATATCATCACCTAACACCATCACATCATCACCTAACACCATCACATCATCACTTGCATCACCTAACATCATCACTTGCATCACCTAACACCATCATATCATCACCTAACACCATCACATCATCACTTGCATCACCTAACACCATCACATCATCACTTGCATCACCTAACACCATCACATCATCACTTGCATCACCTAACACCATCACATCATCACTTGCATCACCTAACACCATCACATCATCACTTGCATCACCTAACGCCCATCACATCATCACTTGCATCACCTAACACCATCACATCATCACTTGCATCACCTAACACCATCACATCATCACTTGCATCACCTAACACCATCACATCATCACTTGCATCACCTAACACCATCACTTGCATCACCTAACACCATCACATCATCACTTGCATCACCTAACACCATCACATCATCACTTGCATCACCTTACATCATCACTTGCATCACCTAACGCCCATCACATCATCACTTGCATCACCTAACACCATCACTTCATCACTTGCATCACCTTACATCATCACTTGCATCACCTAACATCACCACATGCATCACCTAACACCATCCCATCATCACTTGCATTGCATCAACTTCACTGATCCCTAACCTCACTGATCCCAAACCTCACTGATCCCTAACCCCACTGATCCCTAACCTCACTGATCCCTAACCCCACTGATCCCAAACCCCACTGATCCCTAACCTCACTGATCCCTAACCTCACTGATCCCTAACCCCACTGATCCCTAACCCCACTGATCCCTAACCCCACTGATCCCTAACCCCACTGATCCCTAACCTCACTGATCCCTAACCCCACTGATCCCTAACCTCACTGATCCCTAACCCCACTGATCCCAAACCCCACTGATCCCTAACCTCACTGATCCCTAACCCCACTGATCCCGAGCCTCACTGATCCCTAACCCCACTGATCCCTAACCCCACTGATCCCGAACCTCACTGATCCCTAACCCCACTGATCCCTAACCCCACTGATCCCTAACCTCACTGATCCCTAACCCCACTGATCCCTAACCTCACTGATCTCTAACCTCACTGATCCCTAACCTCACTGATCCCTAACCTCACTGATCCCTAACCCCACTGATCCCTAACCTCATTCCTGTACAACTAAAAACCTGGAACGTCAATGTGGCATTTAAAAACTCATGCACTGTTAAACAAATGTTAATCAAGAACTCCCCCAACAACACAAGTGGCTGCATTTATAAGGTTCCTTGCAAGGAATGTAATATGTTTTACTTAGGCCAGACAGGTATAGATCTTGTAACTTGACTTAAACAATATAAATATAGTGTTAGGACAGGCCAGGAATCCAATGCTCTGTTTGTTCATTTGAGGGATAATAAGCATTGCATTGACTGGGATAATGCCTCCTCAATATTACCTTGTAATTCAATTGACAGTAGGAACATTATAGAATCTAGTCTCATTAAACATACCGAAGCAGTCAACATGATTTTGAGTAATGGTATGTACAAACTGGATAATTTTGTAATTATGAAGATTTGTAATCGGGTGAGAAGGTTGGGTCACCTTACCCTCTGACCTGACTACCGACCGTTGCCGTGCTATTTAAAGATTAGTAGGGTCATTACCTAATACCTGACCATTGTGGACCTGGTCTCACCCTCCTCTGTATATATACACCTTGTTTTGTACTCCTCTCTAGTCTGTACTCACCCCTGAAGATGTGAATTACACGAAAGCGCTTGGGAACTTCGTGTTTTCTTCTTTCCTTGTGGTTATCAATATATATATATATATATATATATATATATATATATATACTGTATATATATATATATACTGTATATATATATATATATATATATATATATATTAGGGTGGAGCTTATTTTTTTTTTTTTAAATATGTTCTTCTTACCCTCTCAAATTGTTCCTTTATATGAAATAAAAACTGAGAAAAAGAATCAGTGCAATTGAACAATATTTAGAGGTAGCTCAATGAGGGTAAAGTTTCTGACAATCCAAAGTTGTGGCCGCCATTTTACTTCACACACACTACTGATACCATATAAGCTGTTAAAATAACTTTAAGAAATAATAATAATTATGCAAAGGGTGCTAACTATGTTTTTCATTTTAGATCAAGTAGTGTTTTAGCCAATAAAATTGTAGAAAGCAATACTGCCCTAGCTATAAAAATTTCCGACTTCTGCTTTGAAGACTGTGTTTCTCTTGGGGAAAAGTATCTGAAAAGGCCCACCAACTGAAACAAAGGTAACTACGGACATAATATTTTATGAATTATTTAATGAGAAAAGCACCAACATTACACAATATAGAATATAGATGTTGATTCTTAATTTCTTATCTACTGATGAATTATATTACATCTGTCTAAGTGTCTAAATGTTATTGTGTAAGCAGTAAAGTCCTAAATACTACGTAGATAGACAGATACATAGACATTTTGTAGAACATTTCTTAAACATAAGTGTTAATGAAATTAATGACTCCAACCTGTCTAATGAATGCTATTTTATATTTATTTCAGATTGAAAAAGAAAATGGCATCTCCGGCTAAAGTAACAAGATCTCAAACCAAGTTGTATCTCCTTGGCGACTCCGTGATTGAAATAACAGGCAGCAAGTTGCCGTCAATGCGTATGGCTCTTGGATTTTTCCTACATCACCATCTTGATCTGAAGAAGACCGTAAGAAAATCATCTGATATTACCATCACGGAAATAACACAGTTTTGGAAAAAAGCTAGAATCCCGACGAGAGATCATCAAAACTGCCAGACTAAGCTTCAGCAGACATTTGAAGAATGGCGTCTTTTGAAAAAGAACAAAGCACGAACGTCACCAACACAACTCGCAAAAGAGTCGGCTTTTGTTTCCCGGCTTGAAGATCTATTTGATGTCGCTCACGCAGATGCTCTGAACAATACTTCAGTATTACAAGAAGACAAGGATTTCTTGTTAGCTCAGCGAGAAAAGGGAAGAAGAGGGTCACTGGCTGGAGTAGATGTAAAGCTTGCTAATAAGGAGAAAAGGGCGTCCAAAAGAGAGGACCAAATGGTTGCCAGACGACATCGAATGGGGGAATTGAAACACATAGCAGCTTCTAGAACTGAACTTATTTCATCTGGTTCCGAATCTGAAATCAGCTCTGCAGAATGTATTGAAAATATTGAAACTGGACAAAATGAGAGTGAGGGATCTGATGGAGGAATCCAATTTCAGACACGACGAAAAAGAAAGAGAGGGAGAAAAAATGTCGTTACTCCAGAACTTTCAGCAGCCTTAGATCGCACAAAAATGTCAGACCGCAAAGCCGTTATTGTATTAGCAGAAACTGCTAAAAGCTTGGGAGAGAACATTGATGATCTTGCTCTAAACAGAGACTCTATTCGTAGACAAAGAGTAGAACACAGAATCCAGAGATCTGCAAATATAAAGGCTGAGTTTCACAGTAATGTGCCCCTTGTTATTCATTGGGATGGAAAACTGATTCCTGATCTAATCGGAAAAGAGAAGGTTGATCGCCTGCCAGTATTGGTTTCAGGAAAAGGAGTTTCTCAGCTACTCACTGTTGCAAAGCTTCCATCTGGAACAGGGGAAGCTCAGGCTGCTGCTGTCTTTGGAGCCATTGAAGACTGGGGCGTAGCCGACAACATTCGAGCTATGTGTTTTGACACGACAAGTTCAAATACTGGTCCGATCGCTGGTGCATGTGTCCTCCTAGAGCAGAAGCTTGATAAGTCACTGTTATCACTGGCCTGCAGGCATCATATCATGGAATTGATAATTGGCGCAGTATTCCAAGTATGTATGGGAGTCAAATCATCTTCATCGCCAGAGGTTCCTCTCTTCAAACGCTTCCGGGAATACTGGAGATTCATCGACACCACCCAGTATGAATCAGGAATTGCAGCGGATGATGTAGCAACCCTAGTAGAAGACATAAAGCAAAGTACTATCGATTATGCCAACAAGCAACTTGAGCATAGACATCCGAGAGATGATTATAAAGAATTATTGGAACTTGTGATAGTTTTTCTCGGTATTGCTCCTGCCAGAGGAGTGCGATTCATGTCACCCGGAGCAATGCACCACGCACGCTGGATGTCCAAAGTTTTATACAGTCTGAAGATCTGGATGTTCAGGGGTCAATTCAAGCTGACTGCTGCAGAAACGAGAGGTTTACGTGATGTTTGTGTATTCACGGTCCGTGTCTACTTGAAAGCCTGGATCTCGGCACCTCAAGCATCAGAAGCACCTTACAGTGACCTGCTGCTACTGAAGACACTAATTGAATACTCATCGATCAATCCGGCCATCTCGAAGTCAACATCACGCAAGTTTTCCAATCATTTATGGTACTTGTCACAGGAACTTGTTAGCTTGGCTTTCTTCGACAGTCGAGTCAGCTCGTCGACGAAGAGACTGATGGTGAGTGCCATGAACAAGGAAGAAGATGGAGATATGGCTCATTGCAAGCGAATCAGTATTTCTCTTGATTCATTCAAGGACAGAAACTTAGAGGATTTAGTGACAGCAAGGTCAATGAAACTACTGCAAAAGTTGGACCTTCCAGATGGATTCCTTGCGGTTGATCCTGACTTGTGGGATGAGAGAGATGACTACAAGCAGGCTTCAAAAACAGTCAAGTCTCTACAAGTCGTCAATGACCACGCTGAACGTGGAGTGGCACTGATTCAGGAATACAGTGGATTAATAACCCGTGATGAAATGCAGCTGCAATTCCTGCTACAAGTTGTCGAGGACCATCGCCGAATGTTCCCGGACAGCAGAAAACAGACATTGTCCATGGTGCCATGAAAGAGGATGTTCTGGACATTGTTAGACTGATACTATGAACTGTCACAAAGAGAACAAATAACTGACTTCTTATTAACGTGTTTAATAATATATACAGGCACGTAGCCAGAACTGAAAAAAAAAGAGGGGGGGGGGGTTGAGGAAAAACTCTTGGGGGGGGGGGGGGGCAGCTCTCCAGGAAATTTTTTTGTTTTGGGGATAATTTTGAAGCATTTTTAGCACATTTCCAGCAGACACTTGTCAGCTTACCTAGCCAAATATATTTCAAATATGGTCACTTTGCATGATCTGATGGCATTTTTTGAGAGCGAGCAGCCAAAAATTTAGCATAAAATGCTTACAAATCTGTTTTTTGGACAAAATATACTAAGAACACCCTTTTATAAGTGTAAGCAGTCAGTTTTGACCTTTTTTGGCTGTTTATATGGCCTTCAATCACTAACTATAACTAATATTTGAAAAAAAAATCGAAAAAAAAAAATTTTTTTCGAACAAATATATAAATTTTTTTTCGAAAAAATAATTTTTTTTTCGAATTTTTGTTGGTTGTTGTTGGTTGCAACCCCCCCTGGCTACGTCCCTGAATATATATTGAGTTCAAGTGTTTGATTAAACAAATTAAGACATTGGTCTGATATACTCCTAAATCATTGAATTTTCATCATTTTCGTAATTTTTGAGGTCATTGAGCTACCTCTAAATATAGGAATTTAGGCCTGAAACTTTGTATACATTGTTTCTATATCACAAGGAACATATTCAGGGGGTAAGACTTTCAAAAATGTAAATTTCGTTTTTTTTAATGTTTTAAGCTCCACCCTAATATATATATATATATATATATATTCCAAAATAAAAATAAACACGGTGCCAGCTCTGAACACCTGAGATAACTAGTGTGTGGACAGTGCCACACGTCAGCTATGCTCGTCCAGGTAGTAATTAATGAGGCACCCCCCTTCCCCCACAAGTAAACAGTGCCAACCGGTTCTCTCCAACAGGATATGCATTACCCTCAAACCTTTCCTTGTTTAAACCATTAATTTTTTCATCATTATCATCATCATCATTTACCATCATTATCATTATCTTTATCCCCATCGCCATCATTATTATCTTCACCAGCATTTCACCATCATGTCAATAATTATCATAAATGGGTATCATTACCTTCACTACCATCATCATCACCATCAATCAATCATCATTTCACCACCAATCAATCGTTCACCATTATCTTCACTACCTGCCTGGGGTGGAGACGTGCAGGCAGTGGTCACAAGAACTACTGCACAAGACCTTATCCGTGAAGCAACAACAGTACAACCACTCACCACCACGACACAAACACAACTGACTCGTGTACCTGATAAACTGACATACCTGTGGGAGAGTGGCAACAACAACAACAACAACAACAACAACAACAACAACAACAACAAGGATGATTTTGATGATGACGATGATGACAAAAATATAACTAATCATTATAATAGTAATTTAAGAGTGAGGGATGGTGAAGGAGTGAGGGATGGTGAGGGTGTGAGGGATGGTGAAGGAGTGAGGGATGGTGAAGGAGTGAGGGATGGTGAAGGAGTGAGGGATGGTGAGGGAGTGAGGGATGGTGAAGGAGTGAGGGATGGTGAAGGAGTGAGGGATGGTGAAGGAGTGAGGGATGGTGAGGGTGTGAGGGATGGTGAGGGAGTGAGGGATGGTGAAGGAGTGAGGGATGGTGAAGGAGTGAGGGATGGTGAGGGAGTGAGGGATGGTGAAGGAGTGAGGGATGGTGAAGGAGTGAGGGATGGTGAGGGAGTGAGGGATGGTGAGGGAGTGAGGGATGGTGAAGGGGTGAGGGATGGTGAAGGAGTGAGGGATGGTGAAGGAGTGAGGGATGGTGAGGGAGTGAGGGATGGTGAGGGAGTGAGGGATGGTGAAGGGGTGAGGGATGGTGAAGGAGTGAGGGATGGTGAGGGAGTGAGGGATGGTGAAGGAGTGAGGGATGGTGAAGGAGTGAGGGATGGTGAAGGAGTGAGGGATGGTGAGGGAGTGAGGGATGGTGAGGGACCGCACGTGCTGATACTGATGAACAAGTCGTGAACAATACGGTCAAGGACTCTCTCACGTACACACACACATACAGTCAACCCTCACTACGCAAGATCCCACAACAACAACAACACGACACAACTCTCTCTCTCTCTCTCTCTCTCTCTCTCTCTCTCTCTCTCAGGACAACCAAACTGTCAAATGAGAGATGATCGTGATTACTACAAAGCAAGAGAAACAGCAGGAGTCATAACAGCAGCAAGAGGAATAGCAGGAGTCATAACAGCAACAAGAGGAATAGCAGGAGTCATAACAGCAGCAAGAGGAATAGCAGGAGTCATAACAGCAGCAAGAGGAATAGCAGGAGTCATAACAGCAGCAAGAGGAACAGCAGGAGTCATAACAGCAGCAAGAGGAACAGCAGGAGTCATAACAGCAGCAAGAGGAATAGCAGGAGTCATAACAGCAGCAAGAGGAATAGCAGGAGTCATAACAGCAGCAAGAGGAATAGCAGGAGTCATAACAGCAGCAAGAGGAATAGCAAGAGTCATAACAGCAACAAGAGGAATAGCAGGAGTCATAACAGCAGCAAGAGGAATAGCAGGAGTCATAACAGCAGGAGTCATAACAGCAGCAAGAGGAATAGCAAGAGTCATAACAGCAACAAGAGGAATAGCAGGAGTCATAACAGCAACAAGAGGAATAGCAGGAGTCATAACAGCAGCAAGAGGAATAGCAGGAGTCATAACAGCAGCAAGAGGAATAGCAGGAGTCATAACAGCAGCAAGAGGAATAGCAGGAGTCATAACAGCAGCAAGAGGAATAGCAGGAGTCATAACAGCAACAAGAGGAACAGCAGGAGTCATAACAGCAGGACCACATCTCGGGCGTGGCTGTACAACACACACACACAGCAACATCCGTCACGCTCACCTCACACTTAATAGTCTGTATCCTGGCCTCAACACCCCCCCTCACGCACACGCACACACACACTAAATGTACGCCCCCTCAACCAACAGGATGAACACATCGATGTCATTACCGACGTCATTAAAAAAACACAGGTGAGAGGGAGAGCGTGGAGGGAGAGGGAAGGGGGAAGAAGAGGGGGGGAAGGGGGAAGAAGAGGGGGGGAGGAGGAAGAGGGAGGTTTCGTTAAGAGGAAGGACACCTGAGTACACCTTCCGCAGTCAGCTGATATATAATCATTGTTTACATTCTGACGTGGCTGTCCGGGAAGACCTCTTATTATGGGAAGTGTAATTCTCTCGTCTCTAATACACCTGTGGCCTGCCTATACACCTGATATACCTGTCATTAGTGTCATATAAACACGCTATAAGCACCATAAACACTATACATAATATATTTGAGCATTAAAAGACAAGTATCACGTATGACTTTTTTTTTCCCACAGTGGATATCTCTCTTGCTTCATACACCCGCCACTAGACCAATACTCACACCTGATAAACCTGTCATTAACGTAATTTTGACATGTCATAAATGTCTCTCTAACACACACACACACACACACACACACAGGATTTACTTACATATCTTCTGTTATCATAAGATTGTCGATAGTCACTTGTGTTAACTAGGTCAGGTGTTTCAAATATTCTTTTTTATGTGTAGCCTTGCCCCCCCCCCCTCCTCCACCTCTTCCTCTCTCCCTTCCTCTCTCTCCCCTTCCACCTCTTCCTCCCTCCTTTCACCTCTTCTTCTCTCTCCTCCTCCACCTCTCCCTCCCTTCCCCTACATCGCCTGTATTATAGTTTGGTCGACTATGGGGGTCAGTGTCCGCTCATAATGTTGGTATGGTCTAAGTGCCGCCGCCGCCACCATCACCAACAATCCTCTTCCCTCACCACAACACCACCATCACCAACAATCTTCCTCCCTCACCACAACACCACCAACAACAACAATCCTCCTCCCTCACCACAACACCACCACCAACAACAATCCTCCTCCCTCACCACAAAAGCACCATCATCAACAATGTCGTAACCACAATCACTATACGTCACACTGGCCACTACCACACCATCACGACTACACCACACGCTACCACAAACACCACAGCAATACTTATCACTTGTTGCAATCACCATTATTATCCATACTACTAGCCACTACTACCACCATCACTACTACACCCTACCCTACCACCATCACTACTGCATCCTACACTACCACCATCACTACTACCACCATCACTACTACATCCTACACTACCACCATCACTACTACACCCTACCCTACCACCATCACTACTGCATCCTACACTACCACCATCACTACTACCACCATCACTACTACATCCTCCACTACCACCATCACTACTACATCCTACCCTACCACCATAACCCCTACATCAACACCACTCCACATAGACCGTCACCACCAAATACCACCACAGCAGCACCACCACTTCACTACCAACCACACCACCACCACAAGACACGCCACACCGCCACTCCACCACCATAACAGACGATAATAGCAGCACCACCACTTCACTACCAACCACACCACCACCACAAGACACGCCACCGCCACTCCACCACCATAACAGACGATAATAGCAGCACCACCACTTCACTACCAACCACACCACCACCACAAGACACTCCACCACCATAACAGACGATAATAGCAGCACTACCACTTCACTACCAACCACACCACCACAAGACACGCCACCGCCACTCCACCACCATAACAGACGATAATAGCAGCACCACCACTTCACTACCAACCACACCACCACCACAAGACACGCCACACCGCCACTCCACCACCATAACAGACGATAATAGCAGCACCACCACTTCACTACCAACCACACCACCACCACAAGACACGCCACCGCCACTCCACCACCATAACAGACGATAATAGCAGCACTACCACTTCACTACCAACCACACCACCACCACAAGACACGCCACACCGCCACTCCACCACCATAACAGACGATAATATGGCAAAATAACAATAAAAGGGACAATATACCAGACACACGGCCGCCATCACCGAGACTTTATTGCCCTGTACACGGAGATCACCCATACCACGGCTAGTCCACGATCATGACGTGAAGGGGCGGGGGACTGATGGGGCGGGGGGCTGATGGGGCGGGGCAACAGACGGGGCGAGGCAACAAAAGGGTTGGGGGACTGATGGGGCGAGGCAACAGAAGGGGTGGGGGATTGATGGGAAGGGGCAACAGACTGGGTGGGGGGAATGATGGGGCGGGGGAATGATGGGGCGGGGCAACAGACTGGGTGTGGGGGAATGATGGGGCGGGGGACTGATGGGGCGGGGGACTGAAGGGGCGGGGGACTGATCGGGAGGGGGCAATAAAAGGGGTGGGGGACTGATGGGGCGGGGCAACAGAAGGGGGCGTGGGACTGATGGGGCGGGGTAACAGAAGGGGGCGGGGCGACAGAAGGGATTGGAGGAGCAGAAAGTAGGGTATTGGTGGTGGTGGTTTGAAGGGATAGGGCAGAAAGGGGGTAGTGGTTTGAAGGGGTGGTGGGTTGAAGGGGTGGTGGGTATGAAGGGGTGGTCGGTTGAAGGGGTGGTCGGTTGAAGGGGTGGAGGTTGTAGGGATGGGGGTTGTAGGGATGGGGGTTGACGGGGCGGGGGTTGAAGGGGTGGTGGGATGAAGGGGTGGTCGGTTGAAGGGGTGGTGGGATGAAAGGGTGGTGGGATGAAAGGGTGGTCGGTTGAAGGGGTGGGGGGGGGGTTGAAGGGGCGGGGGTTGAAGGGGTGGTCGGTTGAAGGGGTGGGGGGGTTGAAGGGGTGGGGGGGTTGAAGGGGTGGGGGGGTTGAAGGGGTGGTGATTTGAAGGGGGAGTGATAGACGAAGGGAAGATGGAGTTAAACGCAATAAATCCTTATATCAGTAATCCCTAAGCGCTTTAAATCCCAAGAGTTGAACACCTAAAATATCTACAATGTAATCCCCCAAAAATTTTTAGTCAAATCCCTAAACCAAAAACGTCACATCTTAAGTCATTAATCCCTTTCTAAAACACGTCAATCCCACAGTCGGTAATCCCTGAATTGCAATCCCATATTAAACGAGTCAAAATCCATACATTGTAATCTCTTAAGTGGGGGATTTCCCAGACGTCAAACTCTATTACGGCTCAGTTAATCCCTTAAATTACACATTAAACTGGGATTAATCTCAATGTTGTTCCTGTGTAATCCGTCCCTGTACCACACACACACACCTTATAATGAATTAGATAAATGATTGTGGTCGGAGGATTCATTTACCACAGCGCTGAGACCACATGTTACTGCTGCTGTTATTTTCATGCCACACACACACACACACACACACACTTACTTACACAACAAAACTGAGTAACTTGGAGAAAGCTGTTACCACCACCACCACCCAGGCGTAGTGTCATGGTAACTAAGGTTGTGTATTGTGCTGTCCACCCCTTGTTGCCCAACCGCATCACCACACACCAACACCATGCACCACAATACCCGACCCTGGAGTCACACCACGCGCGGCTTAACCATTGTATAAGGCGTGAAACTACTGTACAGGGTGTTTATAGCATCCCTTGGTGTGTGTGTGTGTGTGTGTGTTCGTGTGTGTGTGTGTGTGTGTGTGTGTGTGTCATGTCTTGGATGTGGAACTTTCTCGCTGGATTCTTGGTAAATAGAAACACTAAGACAAACACCAAGGGACTCTGTCGACACAAACACCAAGGGACTCTGTCGACACAAACACCAAGGGACTCTGTCGACACAAACACCAAGGGACTCTGTCGACACAAACACCAAGGGACTCTGTCAACACAAACACCAAGGGACCCTGTCGACACAAACACCAAGGGACTCTGTCAACACAAACACCAAGGGACTCTGTCAACACAAACACCAAGGGACTCTGTCGACACAAACACCAAGGAACTCTGTCGACACAAACACCAAGGGACTCTGTCGACACAAACACCAAGGGACTCTGTCAACACAAACACCAAGGGACTCTGTCGACACAAACACAAGGCATTAGTCACTACCGCTAAGAGCATGAATCTTGGAGCTAAAGATAAAATCAGGCTTTACGGTACCACGACACACAGCCAATAACGAGACACTTGGCGCGAGATTCCGACCACCTGTCAACTACCGGAAGTGTATATACAAGGCGGGATGGAAGACAACATAGCGATGGTAAACACAGCCAAAAGCCACCACTCTCAGGGCTATAGGAATCACCCAAGCGCTAAAATACTGCACAAGGCGATGATACACACCGGGAACAACGTGATGTTTATGGCTGGGACGCAATCATTCGCTAACACTACTGTAGGTTGTAGGCAGCTACCAAACAGGGAGGTGCTACCGCCTGGGAAGATATTGGAGGCATAATGTGTTGTCTAATGGTAGATCCTGCTGCCATATTTGACCAAGTCCCAGGTTGATGATCTGACTTTCTGCCTCATTTACACACAATTGAAGGGTGTCAATTGTTTCTCTTACCATTGACAACACAACATACATATATTGTTTCTCACTTTTTATATTTTTTTCATTTTTGTATTTATCATTATTATTATTATTATTATTACAGTGTTGCTATTATTATTATTATCATTTATTTTTTATTATAAAATTTATTTACTATGAATTATTATTACTATTATTATTATTATTATTATTATTATTATTATTATTTTACAGATTTTTACAGATTGCCCAGGAGGGGGCTTGTTTATTGGGCACCCCCTTGCATCCTGTGCAAGGCGAAGCGCAAAAGTGTTTACAGCGCCCAACTGGGAAGCACGCAGAGTTCATACTTGCCTTCTTGACTCATGCATTTAAGGCCGTAAGTGCCTTAAGAGCCATGGATCGTGTCCGCAAGTTACATATAGTGACAGGAGGAGTGTGTGGGGAGGATTCTCGGTACAATACATCTGTTTATGGCAAGGCGTGACAAGTCCCTAGTAAGAGAGATACACACTCAGGCCGCCTGGGTGACCCATAAATATATGACCGTGACCTTTGACCTGCTGACCCTTAAAAAAAACAACAATAGTTCTGAGAGGTTGTCATGGTGAAGAAAAACCAGTATGAACAATGTTACTCAATCCGTTCACGAGTTTATGTTTTGGATATACACATACATGCATAGGCCTATACATACATACATGCAATGCAAGTAAATCACTGTAAATCACCTGACCATTGTGGACCTGGTCTCACCCTCCTCTGTATATATACACCTTGTTTTGTACTTCTCTTTAGTCTGTACTCACCCCTGAAGATGTGAATTTCACGAAAGCGCTTGGGAACTTCGTGTTTTCTTCTTTCCTT
The DNA here is from genome assembly GCA_958450375.1 of Homarus gammarus. Taxonomy (NCBI): domain Eukaryota; kingdom Metazoa; phylum Arthropoda; class Malacostraca; order Decapoda; family Nephropidae; genus Homarus; species Homarus gammarus. The sequence goes on from CAUDMG010001218.1 coordinate 65,543, forward strand.
GTGGTTATCAGCACATACATACATACATACAAACAATAGACATGTAACGTGAAAAGTGTATTACAATAATAAAGAGGAACACCAAACACCTCGAGTGATGAGTTTCCATGACCACCAGCTAACGTTTAGGAACATATTCCATCCTCAGAGGCCAGAGCCTTAAGGAACAAGTCATACAGTTACATGTGTCTGTGTTGTCCGCACGAGAACAGTATAAAGCAATGAAAGCAACTGAACCATCACAAATAATACATCAGTAAACACAACGTCGGGATACAATGGCCTTTAGTCAACAGATGGACAGAACAAGTTTAAAATACCGAGATAAATAAACATATACAAGAATAAACACAGAGGTAGATAAACCTTAATGTATGGACACACAATAGTTCACAAGAGGCAACATCACTGACGGCAGGTTTTAGTTTATAGCGGAAAAAAAAGCTTCCATGATAGCTGCAGGTCCACCTCGTTGTTGGCCTGACCGAAAGCTGACGAGTTCACAGTCCGCACAAGCATACAGTTGGTGAGCGTGGTTACGGATAGCGAAACAAGGTGATTGGGTGATTAATTGGCCCGTACGAAGAGAACGACGATCTATGTGATGGTGGAAGTGTCTCTCTTATACCAATATATTCACCAACCTACAGCTAGCACACGTATAGTCCCCTTCACTTGTGCGTTTACAGGGGCTAGTCAGGTTTGGTACAGTGTGGCAGTCCCGTGTTTGTTTACATTCGGCGGAAAGGAACTCGCAATAGTAAACATAATATGGAATCAAGTTAAAATAATATTAAAACAAATATCTCAAAAATAATAATTTGTGGAGTGTTTATATGACAAGCCCCTGTAAAAGCACTAGTGAAGGGGACTGTACACTGATAAAATACTGATGTGTGTGTGTGTGTGTGCATAGAATTCACTAACGAGTTCCTTAGGGTAAACTGAGGTGTCCTGTGTACGAAATGTGGTCTTAGGATTATGTTAATACTTGTAAATCTCTCAGTTGTGTTCTGACCTCACTAGGGGAAAGGTCACGGCAGGGTTAGCTCCGGAGGGATAATTATCAGATATGGCCAGAGCAAGGTGCGGTCTTGGGTATGAGAGTTTGTTGACCAAACTGGAGTGGTCCACTGAAGAATTGGCGAAGGCCAAGTTAGAAATTGAGAGGGCCACGTTGGAGAACTTGAAATTAAGGGAAGAGCTGGCGATGTTAAAAGGAGAGGCTGGACGAGTAAAGCCAGTGGCTGACGAAAAATCAAGCGAGTGGAAAATTGTGAGTAGTGGGAAGACAAAGCTTTTGGTGAAGAAGCACACCAAGGATACGACAACAACGACAACAACAGCTAAGTGTACCAACCCGTTCAGTCCCTTGATAGACGAATTGGACGTTAGTACAGTCAGGGACAGGGATGACAAGGAAGGTATAAAAACTTTAATTGTTGGTGACTCACAGGTAAGGTACTTGGACAGGGCCTTTTGTGGTAAAAACAAAAATAGGATGAGGGTGTGTTTGCCAGGAGCTGGGGTGGGGGATATAATTGACAGGATGGACAATATCTTGTCTGGTAATGGGAACAAACCCATTATCTGCCTCTGTGCAGGAGGCAATGATATTGGCCGGTGTAGGAGCGAGGAGCTTCTTGATAAGTTCAAGGCAGCCATAGATCGTATTAGGACTAAGGGAGGGATCCCTATCATATGCGGTGTCCTGCCTAGAAGGAGAGTTGGCAGTGAATGGTTGTCAAGGGCAGTTGGTGTTAACGACCGTTTTGACAGATATTGCAAGTCAATATCAGTCCCATTCATTGACAACTGGGACAACTTCTATGGCAGAAGGGACCTTTATGCTAGGGATGGGGTGCACCTGTCTAGGGATGGAGTAGCAACCCTGGCTGGGGCTCTAGAGGGGGCAGTTCAAAAGATATCGAAGTCTTTAAACTGCTAAGAGAACATAGGGGCACGGGGGTGGAGGAGACTGCAGTGGGAGCGGGTAAACAAGGCGAAAGATTACAGGGAAATAGTGTTAGGAATGATGACATAACTAAATTAGACAGGGAGTTTAAAACTAAACGCGGTAAGGGAAGGACTCAGAACACGACTAACTTAAATGTATATTACGCGAACAGTAGAAGTATGAGAAACAAAATGGATGATATTAGGGCCTTGGTATGTACCGAAGAAATCGATATAATTGCATTCACTGAAACATGGATCAACCTAGACACACGTGAATTACCAGTCGAATACCAAATTGCGGGTTACAAACTGTTCCATACCGATAGGCAGACCAGGAAAGGAGGCGGAGTAGCAATCTATGTTAGGGATAATCTGAAGTGTGAAATAAATAAGGAAATAAAAACTGAGAGGAATACAGAAACAATTTGGATAGAATTAAGCGACGGTCGGGAAAAATTAATCACAGGAGTAATATATAGACCCCCCAATCTTGACAGAGTCAATGAGCGACTTATCTGGGATGAAATGCGCAGGGCTTCCATACACAACAAAGTCTGTATAGTAGGCGACTTTAACCTTGGCCAAATAGATTGGACCGACCTTACGGGAAACTCAGAATCAGAGGATTTTCTCGAGACGATCCAGGACTGTTTCCTAAGTCAACATATAACCGAACCCACACGGGGTAATAATATATTGGATTTAGTTTTGTCAAACAGAGAAAACCTCATTAGCAATGTCGAGGTAGGGAACGAACTTGCAAACAGCGATCACAAAGAAATTCGATTCCAGTTAGATTTTCAGGGCAAACGTAAGGAAAATTCCACTAAAGTACCAGATTTCAGAAGGGCAAACTTTGACAGTTTAAAGAGGCAGGTGAGACAGGGGGTGTCGCGCTTGGCCGTGAACCTGACAGATGACACCGACCTGATAACGAGATCTGAGATTGCCGAGTTCCACGACAATTTAAATAGTGAGTTACTTAATGCACAAAGGCAGAACATACCATACAAAAAACTCAGATCAAACAACAATGACCCTAAATGGATAAATAATTATTTAAAGAACATCATTGGCCAAAGGAAGGCTATAGGTAGAAGGATAAATCGTGGCGAAATTCACCTCCGGGACTATTATAGGGTATTGGCGAGTAGGGTTAAAACCGAGATAAGGAAAGCAAAGAGGAATAATGAGGTAAGGATAGCAAGGGAGGCAAAGACAAGCCCCAAGGGATTCTACCAAATGTACCAAACTAAAACACGAGAAAAGATTGGACCAATACGGTCAGACTCCGGCGAGCTCACTGATAACGACGGAGAAATGAGCAATAATTTGAATAAATATTTTTCAACAGTTTTCACCACCGAAAATTTAAACATGATACCCGAGGCACCGACTCTATTCAGAGATAGTGAAGAAAACAAATTAAGTGAGATAGTAGTGACTAGTAACGATGTTAGTAAGCAAATAGACAAACTAAAGCCTAATAAGTCACCTGGTCCCGATGAGATATTTGCCAGAGTATTAAAGGAATGTAAGGAAGAGCTTAGTATGCCCTTAGCAAAGTTGTTTAACATGTCCTTAAAAACAGGTGTAGTACCAGAATCCTGGAGGATAGCGAATGTAATACCGATCTTCAAGAAGGGGGATAGATCACTATCCTCTAACTACTGCCCAATCAGTCTAACATCAATAGTAGGCAAATTACTGGAGGCAATCATTTCAAACTCTATTCGAAATCACCTGGAGAAGCACAGATTGATCAATGATTCCCAGCATGGCTTCACAAGCGGACGTTCTTGCCTAACTAATCTATTAACATTCTTTTCATCAGTTTTCGAATCAGTGGACGAGGGGCACAATTATGATGTGGTATATCTCGACTTTAGCAAAGCCTTCGACAGAGTACCCCACGAAAGAGTAATTAGAAAGGTAGAAGCTCATGGCATCAAAGGTGACATCCTTAAATGGATTAGGGCGTGGTTACAGGACAGGAAACAGCGAGTGAGCATTAACGGCACTAAGTCCCAATGGAGCAACGTCACAAGTGGAGTTCCCCAAGGCTCAGTACTTGGACCATTATTGTTTATTATATACATAAACGACATAGATATCGGCATAGACAGCAACATAAGCAAATTTGCTGATGATACTAAAATAGGACGTGTTATCAAATCTGACGAGGACTCGGCAAAACTACAGGAGGATCTAAACAAATTTTTCGAATGGTCTGAAAAATGGCAGATGAAATTCAACATTGACAAATGTAAAGTACTCAGTATAGGAAATGTAAACAGGGAAACCAGATACCAGATGAACAACGATGCCATAGAGAAATCCGACTGCGAGAGAGATTTAGGAGTAATGATAAGTAGGAACCTTAAGCCAAGTAAACAATGTGTTTTTGCTCGTAACAAGGCTAATAAAGTACTTGGGTTCATACAAAGGTGTGTTAGTTACAAGACTAGCGAGGTCATCCTAAAACTGTATCTTGCTCTTGTGAGACCACACCTGGATTACGCAGTCCAGTTCTGGTCACCGTATTACAGAATGGATATAGAATCCTTGGAAAGAATTCAGAGGAGAATGACAAGACTAATCCCGGGTATCAGGAACCTTGAGTATAGAGACATGTTAAAGCATCTTAATTTGCACTCCCTTGAGAGACGTAGAGCGAGGGGCGACCTGATAGAGGTGTATAAATGGAAGTCAGGGCTAAACAAAGGGGACATTACAAAGGTACTCAAATTATCCAACCAGGAGCGAACTCGTAACAATGGTTTTAAATTGGACAAATTTAGATTTAGGCGTGAAATAGGTAAACACTGGTTTGGAAACAGAGTAGTGGATGAATGGAACAAGTTACCAAATATCATCATTAACTCGAATACGCTGAATTGCTTCAAAATAGGTTGGATGCTCATATGAGTAATAGGGGTTGGGTGTAAACGGGACTGCCCAGTATGGGCCAATAGGCCCGCTGCAGTTTCCTCCATTCTTATGTTCTTATGTTCTTATGAAATAACAATTATCAAAGAATAATTACATACATACAGTACATACATACATACATACATACATACATACATACATAAAAGAAAGACACAAACACCATCCCGGATACACGTTGCATCTTATCACCACCACTATGCCTTGACGACGACACACCAGCGCGATCTTCCTCTTCTTATCTCCCTCTCAGCCTCAGATCATCCTGAATCAGAGGGTAAACAGCGCTCGGCCACCCACCAGGACATCCCAATCTCTCTACATCCCCTCTCTACCCCCGGGCTGTTGGCAGGCAGGAAGACAGGGTGGGATGGATGAACGGAGGTAGTGAGTGTGACAGATGGATGACAAATGGATGACAGGCAGGGATAGATAGATGGATGGATGGATGGATGGAGGGCAGGAGGGAGGAGGGTCAAGATGTAAGGAGTGAGGCAGAGAGGGAGGAGGGAGTGGAGCATGGAAGGAGGGAGCAAGTGAGGGAGGGAGTCAGGGCGAGGAATCAATCGAGGCAGTTCTCAGGGGAGCCGCCATGACACACACACACACACACAGTATCTTTATGATTTTTCTGATCAAGCACAGTTATTATACCACAAATACTACCACTATCAACCACCACCACTCTTACCACTACCACCATTTCTACCACCCATCACCACTATTATTACTACTACCATCACTACTACTAACCTCCCCCACTGTTACTACCACCATCACTACCACCACTGTAACTACCACCATCACTACCACCACTGTAACTACCACCATCACTACCACCACTGTCAACATAAGCAATAGTGCAAGTAATCCTCGACCTTACGAATATGGCAACACTGACCTCGATCTTACGAATATGGCAACACTGACCTCGACCTTACGAATATGGCAACACTGACCTCGACCTTACGAATATGGCAACACTGACCTCGACCTTACGAATATGGTAACACTGACCTCGACCTTACGAATATGGCAACACTGACCTCGATCTTACGAATATGGCAACACTGACCTCGACCTTACGAATATGGCAACACTGACCTCGACCTTACGAATATGGCAACACTGACCTCGATCTTACGAATATGGCAACACTGACAGTAACCTTACGAATATGGCAACAGTGACCGCAACCTTACGAATATGGCAACAGTGACCGCAACCTTACGAAAATGGCAAAAGTGACCGCAACCTTACGAATATAGCAACAGTGCCCTCAACCTTACGAATATGGCAACAGTGACCGCAACCTTACGAATATGGCATCGGTGACCGCAACCTTACGAATATGGCAACAGTGACCTCAACCTTACGAATATGGCAACAGCGACCGCAACCTTACGAATATGGCAACAGTGACCGCAACCTTACGAATATGGCAACAGTGACCGCAACCTTACGAATATGGCAACAGTGACCGCAACCTTACGAATATGGCAACAGTGACCGCAACCTTACGAATATGGCAACAGTGACCGCAACCTTACGAATATGGCAACAGTGACCGCAACCTTACGAATATGGCAACAGTGACCGCAACCTTACGAATATGACAACAGTGACCGCAACCTTACGAATATGGCAACAGTGACCGCAACCTTAAGAATATGACAACAGTGACCGCGAACTTACGAATATGGCAACAGTGACCTTGATCCGTGATGGTGACCTTGATCCGTGATGGTGACCTTGAACCGTGATGGTGACCTTGATCCGTGATGGTGACCTAGAACTGTGATGGTGACCTTGAACCGTGATGGTGACCTAGAACTGTGATGGTGACCTTGATCCGTGATGGTGACCTAGAACTGTGATGGTGACCTTGAACCGTGATGGTGACCTAGAACTGTGATGGTGACCTTGAACCGTGATGGTGACCTAGAACTGTGATGGTGACCTTGATCCGTGATGGCGACCTTGAACTGTGGTGGTGACCTTGAGTGAGTGGTCATGACCTTAAGCTAATGGCCATGACCTTGAGTTAATGATCATGACCTTGAGCTAATTAACATGATCTAGAGTTAATGGTCATGATACAGACATGTAAGCTACCAAATTATATTAAATTACACACACTTATGTCCTCTCTCTCTCTCTCTCTCTCTCTCTCTCTCTCTCTCTATCTCTCTCTTGTCTCCTTCCCTCTCTCACCTCTTCTCTACCCCCTCTCCTTCCCTCTCTCACCTCTTCTCTACCCCCCTCTCCTTCCCTCTCTCACCTCTTCTCTACCCCCTCTCCTTCCCTCTCTCACCTCTTCTCTACCCCCCTCTCCTTCCCTCTCTCACCTCTTCTCTACCCCCTCTCCTTCCCTCTCTCACCTCTTCTCTACCCCCCTCTCCTTCCCTCTCTCACCTCTTCTCTACCCCCTCTCCTTCCCTCTCTCACCTCTTCTCTACCCCCCCTCTCCTTCCCTCACTCACCTCTTCTCTACCCCCACTCCTTCCCTCTCTCTTGTCTCCTTCCCTCTCTCACCTCTTCTCTACCCCCCTCTCCTTCCCTCTCTCTTGTCTCCTTCCCTCTCTCACCTCTTCTCTACCCCCCTCCTTCCCTCTCTCTTGTCTCCTTCCCTCTCTCTTGTCTCCTTCCCTCTCTCACCTCTTCTCTACCCCCCCTCTCCATCACTCTCTCACCTCTTCTCTACCCCCCTCTCCTTCCCTCACTCACCTCTTCTCTACCCCCACTCCTTCCCTCTCTCACCTCTTCTCTACCCCCTCTCCTTCCCTCACTCACCTCTTCTCTACCCCCCTCTCCTACCCTCTCTCTTGTCTCCTTCCCTCACTCACCTCTTCTCTACCCCCCCTCCTTCCCTCTCTCTTCTCTCCTTCCCTCACTCACCTCTTCTCTACCCCCACTCCTTCCCTCTCTCTTGTCTCCTTCCCTCACTCACCTCTTCTCTACCCCCACTCCTTCCCTCTCTCTTGTCTCCTTCCCTCACTCACCTCTTCTCTACCCCCCTCTCCTTCCCTCTCTCACCTCTTCTCTACCCCCTCTCCTTCCCTCTCTCACCTCTTCTCTACCCCCTCTCCTTCCCTCTCTCACCTCTTCTCTACCCCCTCTCCTTCCCTCTCTCACCTCTTCTCTACCCCCTCTCCTTCCCTCACTCACCTCTTCTCTACCCCCACTCCTTCCCTCTCTCTTGTCTCCTTCCCTCTCTCACCTCTTCTCTACCCCCTCTCCTTCCCTCTCTCACCTCTTCTCTACCCCCCCTCTCCTTCCCTCTCTCACCTCTTCTCTACCCCCTCTCCTTCCCTCACTCACCTCTTCTCTACCCCCCTCTCCTTCCCTCTCTCACCTCTTCTCTACCCCCCTCTCCTTCCCTCTCTCACCTCTTCTCTACCCCCTCTCCTTCCCTCACTCACTTCTTCTCTACCCCCTCTCCTTCCCTCACTCACCTCTTCTCTACCCCCACTCCTTCCCTCTCTCTTGTCTCCTTCCCTCTCTCACCTCTTCTCTACCCCCTCTCCTTCCCTCTCTCACCTCTTCTCTACCCCCTCTCCTTCCCTCTCTCACCTCTTCTCTACCCCCCTCTCCTTCCCTCTCTCACCTCTTCTCTACCCCCTCTCCTTCCCTCACTCACCTCTTCTCTACCCCCCCTCTCCTTCCCTCTCTCACCTCTTCTCTACCCCCTCTCCTTCCCTCTCTCACCTCTTCTCTACCCCCCTCTCCTTCCCTCTCTCACCTCTTCTCTACCCCCTCTCCTTCCCTCACTCCCTCTTCTCTACCCCCCTCTCCTTCCCTCTCTCTTGTCTCCTTCCCTCTCTCACCTCTTCTCTACCCCCCTCTCCTTCCCTCTCTCACCTCTTCTCTACCCCCTCTCCTTCCCTCTCTCACCTCTTCTCTACCCCCCCTCTCCTTCCCTCTCTCACCTCTTCTCTACCCCCCTCTCCTTCCCTCCTCACCTCTTCTCTACCCCCTCTCCTTCCCTCTCTCTGGTCTCCTTCCCTCTCTCCCCTCGTCTCTCCCCCCACTCCTTCCCTCTCTCTCTCCTTCCCTCTCTCCCTCTTCTCTACCCCCTCTCCTTCCCTCTCTCACCTCTTCTCTACCCCCTCTCCTTCCCTCACTCACTTCTTCTCTACCCCCACTCCTTCCCTCTCTCTTGTCTCCTTCCCTCTCTCACCTCTTCTCTACCCCCTCTCCTTCCCTCTCTCACCTCTTCTCTACCCCCCTCTCCTTCCCTCTCTCACCTCTTCTCTACCCCCTCTCCTTCCCTCCTCCCTCTTCTCTACCCCCCTCTCCTTCCCTCTCTCACCTCTTCTCTACCCCCCTCCTCCTTCCCTCCTCCCTCTCTCTACCCCCCTCCTTCCCTCTCTCTTCTCCTCCCTCTCTCACCTCTCCTCCCCTCTCCTTCCCTCCTCCCTCTCTCTACCCCCCTCTCCTTCCCTCACTCACCTCTTCTCTACCCCCACTCCTTCCCTCTCTCTTCTCCTTCCCTCTCTCACCTCTTCTCTACCCCCCTCTCCTTCCCTCTCTCACCTCTTCTCTACCCCCCCTCTCCTTCCCTCTCTCACCTCTTCTCTACCCCCTCTCCTTCCCTCTCTCACCTCTTCTCTACCCCCCTCTCCTTCCCTCCTCCACCTCTTCTCTACCCCCCCTCCTTCCCCTCTCCTCTTCTCCCTCCCTCTCTCTCCTCTTCTCTACCCCCTCTCCTTCCCTCTCTCACCTCTTCTCTACCCCCCTCTCCTTCCCTCTCTCACCTCTTCTCTACCCCCTCTCCTTCCCTCTCTCACCTCTTCTCTACCCCCCTCTCCTTCCCTCTCTCTTGTCTCCTTCCCTCTCTCACCTCTTCTCTACCCCCCTCTCCTTCCCTCTCTCACCTCTTCTCTACCCCCTCTCCTTCCCTCTCTCACCTCTTCTCTACCCCCTCTCCTTCCCTCTCTCACCTCTTCTCTACCCCCCCTCTCCTTCCCTCTCTCTTGTCTCCTTCCCTCTCTCACCTCTTCTCTACCCCCCTCTCCTTCCCTCTCTCACCTCTTCTCTACCCCCCTCTCCTTCCCTCTCTCACCTCTTCTCTACCCCCTCTCCTTCCCTCACTCACCTCTTCTCTCCCCCCCTCTCCTTCCCTCTCTCTCTCCTTCCCTCTCTCACCTCTTCTCTACCCCCCTCTCCTTCCCTCTCTCACCTCTTCTCTACCCCCCCTCCTTCCCTCCTCACCTCTTCCTCCTCCCCTCCTTCCCCTCCTCTCCTTCTCCTTCCCTCTCTCCCTCTCTCTACCCCCTCTCCTTCCCCTCTCACCTCTCTCTACCCCCTCTCCTTCCCTCTCCACCTCTTCTCTACCCCCCTCTCCTTCCCTCTCTCCCTCTTCCTACCCCCTCTCCTTCCCTCCTCCCTCTTCTCTACCCCCCTCTCCTTCCCCTCCTCTCTTCTCCCTCCCTCTCTCCCCTCCTCTCTACCCCCCTCTCCTTCCCTCTCTCACCTCTCTCTACCCCCCTCTCCTTCCCTCTCTCACCTCTTCTCTACCCCCTCTCCTCCCTCCTCTCCTACCCCCCTCTCCTTCCCTCCTCCCTCCTTCTCTACCCCCCTCTCCTTCCCTCTCCTCTCTCCTTCCCTCTCTCACCTCTTCCTACCCCCTCTCCTTCCCTCTCCACCTCTCTCTACCCCCTCTCCTTCCCTCTCTCACCTCTCTCTACCCCCCTCTCCTTCCCTCTCTCACCTCTTCTCTACCCCCCTCTCCTTCCCTCTCCTTCTCTCCTTCCCTCCTCCCTCTTCCTACCCCCCTCTCCTTCCCTCTCTCCTCCTTCCCTCTCTCCCCTCTTCTCTCCCCCTCTCCTTCCCTCTCTCACCTCTCTCTACCCCCTCTCCTTCCCTCTCTCACCTCTCTCTACCCCCCCTCTCCTTCCCTCTCTCACCTCTTCTCTACCCCCTCTCCTTCCCTCCCTCCCTCTTCTCTACCCTCCCTCCTTCCCTCCTCTCACCTCTCTCTACCCCCTCTCCTTCCCTCTCCTCACCTCTTCTCTACCCCCTCTCCTTCCTCTCTCCCTCTCTCTACCCCCTCTCCTTCCCTCTCTCACCTCCTCTCTACCCCCTCTCCTTCCCTCTCTCCCTCTTCTCTACCCCCCTCCTTCCCTCTCTCTTCTCTCCTCCCTCTCTCACCTCTTCTCTACCCCCCTCTCCTTCCCTCTCCTCCCTCTTCTCTACCCCCCCTCTCCTTCCCTCTCTCACCTCCTCTCTCCCCCTCTCCTTCCCTCTCTCACCTCTTCTCTACCCCCTCTCCTTCCCTCTCTCACCTCTTCTCTACCCCCCTCCTTCCCTCTCTCCTCTCTCCTCCTCTCTCCCTCTTCTCTCCCCCCCTCTCCTTCCCTCTCTCCCCTCTCTCTACCCCCCTCTCCTTCCCTCTCTCCCTCTTCTCTCCCCCACTCCTTCCCTCTCTCTTCTCTCCTTCCCTCCTCCTCACCTCTTCTCTACCCCCTCTCCTTCCCTCTCTCACCTCTTCTCTACCCCCTCTCCTTCCCTCTCTCACCTCTTCTCTACCCCCCCTCTCCTTCCCTCTCTCACCTCTTCTCTACCCCCTCTCCTTCCCTCTCTCACCTCTTCTCTACCCCCCCCTCTCCTTCCCTCTCTCACCTCTTCTCTACCCCCCTCTCCTTCCCTCACTCACCTCTTCTCTACCTCCCTCCTTCCCTCTCCTTCCTCCTTCCCTCTCTCACCTCTTCTCTACCCCCACTCCTTCCCTCTCGTGTCTCCTTCCCTCTCTCACCTCTTCTCTACCCCCCCTCTCCTTCCCTCTCTCACCTCTCTCTACCCCCCTCCTTCCCTCTCTCTTCTCCTTCCCTCTCTCACCTCTCTCTACCCCCCTCCTTCCCTCCTCTCCCTCTTCTCCCTCCCTCTCTCCCTCTCTCCTCTCCTCCCCCTCTCCTTCCCTCTCTCACCTCTTCTCTACCCCCTCTCCTTCCCTCTCTCACCTCTTCTCTCCCCCTCTCCTTCCCTCTCTCACCTCTTCTCTACCCCCTCTCCTTCCCTCTCTCACCTCTTCTCTACCCCCTCTCCTTCCCTCTCTCACCTCTTCTCTCCCCCTCTCCTTCCCTCTCTCACCTCTTCTCTACCCCCCTCTCCTTCCCTCACTCACCTCTTCTCTACCCCCACTCCTTCCCTCTCTCTTGTCTCCTTCCCTCTCTCACCTCTTCTCTACCCCCCCTCTCCTTCCCTCTCTCACCTCTTCTCTACCCCCACTCCTTCCCTCTCTCTTGTCTCCTTCCCTCTCTCACCTCTTCTCTACCCCCTCTCCTTCCCTCACTCACCTCTTCTCTACCCCCCTCTCCTTCCCTCACTCACCTCTTCTCTACCCCCTCTCCTTCCCTCTCTCACCTCTTCTCTACCCCCTCTCCTTCCCTCACTCACCTCTTCTCTATCCCCTCTCACTTATCTCCTCTCCTCCCTCTCCTCTTAGCCCTCCAAACTTTACCGTTCTCCCTTTTCTCTCCCTTTCCTCTCCCTTCCTCTCTGCTCCCCCGCCTTCTCCTCTCAATCTATATCCCCTCAATCACTTCTCCCCTCTCCCTCAACCCCCTCCCCTCTCCCCTACCACTCTGCCCTCTCCCATGGCACTCCCCCTAACCCCCCCCTCTCCCTCTAAACCTCTCCAAATTGCCTTGATACACTTGTTAAAGGTGACACCCTCTCAAACACCTGTACCTGCCAACACCTGTACAGTGACGTCACGAAGGTCACCCTGGAGTAGTGACGTCAAGCATGGCCAGGATACAACCCAGTGACGTCACACAGGACATTTAAACGACCAATCAACACCATAGAAACAAATCCAAACCTGGACCAAATAAATCCCCCTCCCCCCCCATGCCGTGACGTCATCGAATACAGTGACGTCATTGAATGTTATTTTTTTTTAAGAATGTTTTTCAGTTCACTCCGTCAGCTCTCAGCCACACGTCCCACAGATCGATGGATGAGTCGACTGCCGTGGGATTCTGGTTTTTAAAAGACCTCCTGAACCCCCCCCCCCTTCCCCTCCCCCGAGACCCCTAACTGGGAATAAGGGAGATTAAATCCAGTTACGGTAAAGTCTCAATGCAATTTGGAGGCCATTCAGGTCATCTCTTGTATCGGGGCTTAAGTGATGTGTGCCGTGAGGACCATTGATGACCCACCCTTGTGTGTCGTAATATATCACTGTACTTACGGGAGAAAATTGTGGATCACGGGAACTACACCCCTCATTATTTTACCCTAAGATCAATTACATAAAAGCTAAGCTAACCTAACCTAACCTAACCTAACCCAATATAACCTAACCTAACCTAACCCAATATAACCAAACCAAACCTAACCTAACCCAACATAACCTAACCTAACCTAACCCAATATAACCTAACCAAACCTAACCTAACCTAACCCAATATAACCTAACCAAACCTAACCTAACCTAACCCAATATAACCTAACCTAACCCAATATAACCAAACCAAACCTAACCTAACCCAATATAACCTAACCTAACCCAATATAACCTAACCAAACCTAACCTAACCCAATATAACCAAACCTAACCTAACCCAATATAACCTAACCTAACCCAATATAACCTAACCTAACCCAATATAACCAAACCTAACCTAACCTCCAATATAACCTAACCTAACCAAACCTAACCTAACCCAATATAACCTAACCTACCCAATATAACCTAACCTAACCTAACCCAATATAACCTAACCTAACCCAACCTAACCTAACCTAACCTAACCTAACCTAACCCAATATAACCTAACCTAACCTAACCAAACCTAACCTAACCCAATATAACCTAACCCAATATAACCTAACCTACCCAATATAACCTAACCTACCCAATATAACCTAACCTAACCCAATATAACCAAACCAAACCTAACCTACCCAATATAACCTAACCTAACCCAATATAACCTAACCCAATATAACCTAACCCAATATAACCTAACCTAACCTAACCCAATATAACCTAACCTAACCTAACCCAATATAACCTAACCTAACCCAACCTAACCTAACCCAATATAACCTAACCTAACCCAATATAACCTAACCCAATATAACCTAACCTAACCTAACCCAATATAACCTAACCTAACCTAACCCAATATAACCTAACCTAACCTGACCTAACCTAACCCAATATAACCTAACCAAACCTAACCCAATATAACCTAACCTAACCCAATATAACCTAACCTAACCCAATATAACCTAACCTAACCTAACCACCCCTAACCTAACCTAACCTAACCACCCCTGACCTAACCTAACCACCCCTAACCTAACCTAACCACCCCTAACCTAACCACCCCTAACCTAACCTGACCTAACCTAACCACCCCTAACCTAACCTAACCTAACCACCCCTAACCTAACCACCCCTAACCTAACCTGACCTAACCTAACCACCCCTAACCTAACCTGACCTAACCTAACCACCCCTAACCTAACCTAACCTAACCACCCCTAACCTAACCTAACCTAACCTACTATAATTAATTTAACATAATAACCAAAACTTAACCCGTAGTACGCCTCTCTCTCTCTCTCTCTCTCTCTCTCTCTCTCTCTCTTTCTTAACCCGTAGTACGCCTCTCTCTTAACCCATAGTACGCCTCTCTCGCTCTTAACCTGTAGTACGCCTCTCTCTCTCTCTCTCTCTCTCTTTCTTAACCCGTAGTACGCCTCTCTCTTAACCCATAGCACGCCTCTCTTTCTCCCTCTTTCAACCCATAGTACCCCCCTCTCTCTCTCTCTCTCACGTGGCTAACTACAGGGCTAAGGGATCGCATCGTTAAACTGTAGAGTCTTAGGGCAATTTTGACGCCATTTTTATCCTCATGCCTCGTATCGTTGCATATATCAGACGTTCAGAAGGTGCTTTTGGGGCGTCCGATTTTTGGGGGAAAAGGTTAAATCATAAGAATTTTTGAGAATTTATTCATGTGCCGTAGATTCAGCGCTCCTGTTAAGATAAATTCTCAATGTACGATTATTTTTTTTTTTTAAGAATCTAGCTTTGTGTCCTAAGTTAACGTGAGCCAGTTAGGTCAGATACATTATCACATCACCAGTCAGGAGAAAATAAATAAATTAAGACTTTTATGAGAATCCACCTTTGTGTCGCAGCCTAAGAGGTTAAGACGAATTCTCAATATACGATTTTATTTTATTTTTTATTTCTTTTTTCTTTTAGGATCTTTCTTTCTGTCGTAGCTTTAAGTGAGCCAGTTAAATCCCTCCCCACATACCACTTACGAGAGAATACAACGTACGACTATTTACGAATCTTAATCTTTATATCGTAAGGTCGTAACATATATCAAAGTTATTCTCATCTCACCAGTTAAGAATATTAAATAAATCAACGAAAAAGTCACTGACGAATATCCATCTTTCGTGGCCAAGGTGACGTGAGCCAGTTAGTTACCAGTTAGTTACCAGTCGTCTTTCCATCACCACCAGTTAAAGAGGAGAAACATAAGTGCACATTAACGCTCGACTGTAAAACTCGAACCCAAACTCGAACCCGAACCCAGACACGTCCCCGGGTCCCTGCTGACACTGTAAACACTAGAGGTGACAGCTTTATCGCCCACCCTCTTTAAAACCTATTGTGAGTGGGAGGGGAGGGGAAGGGGGGGGGGGGGGGTAGAGAGGGAGAGAGGAGGGGAGAGGGAAGTAAGAGAGGTAAAATAAATAATATATATATAACAAATAATACAGAACTTTGGTTACGTTGAAAAGATATGTATATTATTTTTATGTATTTTCATATTAATAAAAAAATACACTTAGCAATTTTATGTTAAAATTGGTATTGTTTTTTGCGTATTTCCATGACACTAAAAACTATAATTCAGGGAAATGTAAAAAAAAAATATATATATAAAATAAATTAGGTAGTTCAGGTGTTTTAGGAATGCCAGTGTATAATACTCAGGTATAATTTTAACTCTTGGGCAAATATTAGTATAATTTTTCCTCGACACAATTTACAAAAGATTACAAAAAACTTGATTATTTTCATATGCTAAAAAAAAAACTAGATTACCTTTGCCACATGAGTTAAAAGAAAAATTACAAATCATCTTCTACGAACATTAAAAATATACTTGAAAAAACAAAATAAATCACCTTGACTAAATGAAGTGTATAAAAAAAAATCCAAATGACCCTTAGCTACCAGACAGGGCATTAAAACGAACTAAAGAGAGTCTATTTTTGAGTAAGGTAGGTGGGTGGGTGGTGGTGGTGAGGGAGTTGACCTTTGACCTCTACACAGTGAGAGAGAGCGCGGGTACACCCTCTTTAACACAGCTGATATATTTAGGTATTTTTTAAAAGCAAAACAACATCTCGATAAACTCTACATCATTTTAAGGAGTATAATTATTTGATTTGGGGGAAGATTTTTGGGTTAATCCTCTAATGGAACTTACTGGTTAATTCTCTTTGCAGTATATGATATTTGAAGGTATAATAAGGGAGTTATATTCACAGGTTTATTCTCATCTGAAGAACAACGACGAATTTAGTGTTATTTTAAAGTAAGGTTAAGATGGTGTCTGAAATATAAAACAACCCCTAACCTAACCAACCCCTATATAACCTAACTGAACCAGACCTAACTAAACCTAACCTAACCTAACTCAACCTTATATATCCTAACATAACTGAACCAGACCAGATCAGACCAGACCTAACCTAACCTGATCTAACTTACGACCCGCTTACACCTGAGGCCGAAATACACATAATCTGAAGCAAATTGTCCGAACGAGTGAGCCAAAATAAGAACCCACATCTTACACTATATTCTAATCCCATCTAATTCTTATCTTTCAAAATGTTCTCCTAGAGGCAAGACAGCTACCCCATCCTCCCTCGAAACACAACACCGGGAGACGCGTCATAGGTATTAGTTAAGCTGGAGAACACCATAACACTCACCGCTGCCTCACATATCGTCTGTGTCTAGATAATTTGGGTCAGAATATGTCCGCTTCGGGCCTCAAGTGGGAGCGGCCCCCCCCCCCTTAATCTCACCTAACCTAATCCAACCTGATTTAACCTAATCCAACCCAACCTAACCTAACCTAACTTTGTCTAACCTAACCTAACCTAACCTAACCTAACCTAACCCAACCCAACCCAACCTAATGTAACGTAACCTAACCAACATCTCTAATCCCTATGCCCAGTAGATCAATTAAATACTATAAAAAAAAAATGCTGAATTCATATGTTTCCTGTCGACAGCACAACAGGCCACGAATAACACGGGACCCTCTGTGAGATCAAAGCACAAGCTCTTTCTCCCATCTCTCGCTAACAAGATCAATACCGACCTTCACTTTCATTTGACAATACCAATTATGTATCAGCCTTCCAATGTCTCTACACTCGCTTATTTTTTCGGTATTGTTACTTATTTTTTTAGGTAATTGTCAACATCTGTGGTATAAACATTTACCAGTATGTCTTTAGTGACGTATTTTTAGGTATTGTCAACATGTGTGGCATAAATATTCATTTTAAGTATCGTGATGATGTTTAAGATAATTTTAAGTTTAGGTAGCACAGAATCTCTTAGATATAAAAAGCATAGTATACGATATTTCAAGTAATTATTCAAACCTACACAACAATTTCTATTAACTTAAGTAAGCAAATAAACAAGTAAATAAGTAATTAAGTTAATTAATAAGTAAATACACAAGAAAGAAAACAAGAAAGATATTTTGGGGTGATATCGTGAGTAGGTGGGTGACACACACACACACACACACACACAGAGAGAGAAAAGGGCCTGCAGAATCATGCTCGGCACAGAATACTCCGGCTACACCAACGCTCTTTCCACCCTGGTAATACCATCCCTTAGTGACCTCCACCACCAAGCACTGGCAAGGTTTGGCAGTGAACTAATGCACCACCCTCGTCATCGCCACCTCCTCCCACCTGCAGTCCCCCACCCAACTCGCGCAGTCCGCCACTACAACAAAATTCAGCCCATAAGAGCCCGCACTGATAGATATAAGAACAGCGCCATCCTATCTATTGTTAAAATAATAAACAACTCCTGATTTATGTACTGTACAGCCCTGTAAATGTATTGAACGCATATCATTATGTCTAAATCACATGTAAGTTTGTATATTTTCAGCCACCGGCTGCAACTCTATTAATAAACCGTTTATTATTATTATTATTATTATTATTATTATTATTATTATTATTATCACACACACACACACACACACTTAAGCAATATTAAGAAATTCCACAGGACAAATACTTAATAATCTTTAGTAAAGTACAGCATATTTAGGGTTATTTAAGGGTAAAGTTGATGGGTGGCGGCGTTACTTCACAGGCTCTTTAAAAAGCTACGGTATGGTGTGTGTGTGTGTGTGTGTGTATATATATATATATATATATATATTATATATATATATATATATATATATATATATATATATATATATATATATTTTAAGTACCAGTGCATATATTTTTATGTACCGGTATACAGTTTTTAGGTACCGGTATATACTGTATAGTATATTTTTAGGTATATCCCAGTCATATATATAACAACCATTATAGTCATTTAAGGGATTATGAAGTCTGTTTCCTTAAAATTGTATAGGGCAGGTAACAGGGTAGTGGAGGGGAGGGGGGAGGGGGTTGTTTATTTACCTTCATCAGCTGTTTGACGGTGATCGGGGAGGGAGAGTATTTAATGACGGCATCACCTTTAATGTTCACCTCCACACGCCCTCACTCTCTCTCTCTCTCACACCGCCCTCTATTGCTCTCGTCCTCTTCTACTTAATCTCTTCCTCCCTCTCTCCCTCCCTCATTAAATTTCCTCCTCTTCTCTCCTTCTATTAATAAATAATGCTCTCTCTCTCTCTCTCTCTCTGTTTGCTGTCTCTCTTTTTCTCCAACATCGTCACCCACCAGCTCTTGGACACACACACACACACACAGAGTCAAGGTCCACGAGTAATATCATTATGCATACAGAGACAACAACACAAAAACAAAAACAATTGCCACAATAACACAACAAGACAATAACTATAACAAAAACAACAACATCACCACCACAACAACAACACCACCACCACCACCACCACCACACACAACCACATACAACCACACAACTAGGACGCAATAACAACTACCACACATGAATACCAACAGAAGCCACGTCACAACTACAACACCACCAGCAACACCACACCAGCACCACAACAACTACAGCACCACAACAACTATAGCACCACCAGCAACACCACACCAGCACAACAACAACTACAGCACCACAACAACTACAACACCACAGCAACACCACAACAACTATAGCACCACCAGCAACACCACACCAGTACAACAACAACTACAGCACCACAACAACTATAGCACCACCAGCAACACCACACCAGCACAACAACAACTACAGCACCACAACAACTACAGCACCACCAGCAACACCACACCAGCACAACAACAACTACAGCACCACAAGAACTACAACACCACAGCAACACCACACCAGCACCACAACAACTACAGCACCACAACAACTATAGCACCACCAGCAACACCACACCAGCACAACAACAACTACAGCACCACAACAACTATAGCACCACCAGCAACACCACACCAGCACAACAACAACTACAGCACCACAACAACTACAGCACCACCAGCAACACCACACCAGCACAACAACAACTACAGCACCACAACAACTACAACACCACCAGCAACACCACACCAACACCACAACAACTACAACACCACCAGCAACACCACACCAACACCACAACAACTACAACACCAGAAGAGCAACAGCAGCTATAGCTACAACAACAACGTCAGGAACACAGCAGCAGAGAGCAGCCTTAAAGACTAACAATTCCAGTGACAGCCGAGAGGAGGAGGAGGAGGAGGAGGAGGAGGGGGAGGGGAAGGGAGGAGGGGGGAGGGGGGAGGAGGGGGGAGGGGAAGGGGGAGGGGGAAGGGGTGAGGGGGAGGGGGGAGGGGGAGGGGGAGGGGGAGGAGGGGGTGGGAGGAGGGGGAGGAGGGAGGAGGGGGAAGGGAGGAGGGGGAGGGAGGAGGGGGAGAGGGGAGGGAGGAGGGGGAGGGGGAGGGAGGAGGAGGGGGGAGGTGGGGGGAGGGGAGGAGGGGGAGGGGGAGGAGAGGGAGGGATGGGAGGGAGGGGGAGGAGAGGGAGGGATGGGAGGGAGGGGCAGGGGAGGGGGGAGGAAGAGGAGGGGGAGGGGGGAGGAAGAGGAGGGGGAGGGGGGAGGAAGAGGAGGGGGAGTGGGGAGGAAGAGGAGAGGGAGGAGAAAGAGGAGGAGGAGGAGAAAGAAGGAGCTAACAATGTGAACATTCTATATATAGCTAAATTCTCTTCCAGGATTTACTGTCGCCCAGCAAACACTCCCTTCACCCTCCTCCACCCACCTGCAGTCCCTCTACCCACCTCCAGTCCCTGCACCCACCTCCAGTCCCTGCACCCACTTACAGTCCCCCACCCACCTCCAGTCCCTCCACCCACCTCCAGTCCCTCCACCCACCTCCAGTCACTCCACCCACCTCCAGTCCCCCCACACACCTCCAGTCCCCCACACACCTACAGTCCCCCACCCACCTCCAGTCCCTCCATCCACCTCCGGTCCCCCCCACCCACCTCCGGTCCCTCCACCCACCTCCAGTCCCCCCACCCACCTCCAGTCCCTCCATCCACCTCCGGTCCCTCCACCCACCTCCGGTCCCCCCACCCACCTCCGGTCCCCCCACCCACCTCCGGTCCCCCCACCCACCTCCCTTCCCCCCACCCACCTCCCTTCCCCCCACCCACCTCCAGTCCCCCCACCCACCTCCAGCCCCCCACCCACCTCCAGTCCCTCCATCCACCTCCAGTCCCTCCATCCACCTCCAGTCCCCCCACCCACCTCCAGTCCCCCCACCCACCTCCAGTCCCTCCACCCACCTCCAGTCCCCCCACCCACCTCCAGTCCCTCCATCCACCTCCAGTCCCTCCATCCACCTCCAGTCCCCCCACCCACCTCCGGTCCCTCCACCCACCTCCGGTCCCTCCACCCACCTCCAGTCCCCCCACCCACCTCCAGTCCCCCCACCCACCTCCAGTCCCCCCACCCACCTACAGTCCCTCCACCCACCTCCAGTCCCCCCCACCCACCTCCAGCCCCCCCACCCACCTCCAGCCCCCCCACCCACCTCCAGTCCCTCCATCCAACTCCAGTCCCCCCACCCACCTCCGGTCCCCCCACCCACCTCCGGTCCCCCCACCCACCTACCGGTCCCCCCACCCACCTCCAGTCCCTCCATCCACCTCCAGTCCCTCCATCCACCTCCAGTCCCCCCACCCACCTCCAGTCCCCCCCACCCACCTCCAGTCCCCCCACCCACCTCCAGTCCCTCCATCCACCTCCAGTCCCCCACCCACCTCCGGTCCCTCCACCCACCTCCGGTCCCCCCACCCACCTACAGTCCCCCCACCCACCTCCAGTCCCCCCACCCACCTCCAGTCCCTCCACCCACCTCCAGTCCCCCCCACCCACCTACAGTCCCTCCACCCACCTCCAGTCCCTCCACCCACCTCCAGTCCCCCCCACCCACCTCCAGTCCCCCCACCCACCTCCAGTCCCTCCACCCACCTCCAGTCCCCCCCACCCACCTCCATTCCCTCCACCCACCTCCAGTCCACCCCACCCACCTCCAGTCCCTCCACCCACCTACAGTCCCTCCACCCACCTACAGTCCCTCCACCCACCTACAATCCCTCCACCCACCTACAGTCCCTCCACCCTCCTCCACCTACCTACAGTCCCTCCACCCTCCTCCACCCACCTACAGTCCTTCCACCCTCCCGTGTCACTCACCGACCCTCCACCGAGAGAGAGAGAGAGAGAGAGAGAGAGAGACTATTAAAGCTCCATGGAAAGATACAGACAGAGATATATAGATAGTGTGTGTGTGTGTGTGTGTGTGTGTGTGTGTGTGTGTGTGCGTGCGTGCGTGTGTGTGTGTGTGTGTGTGTTTACTTTCGCACTCCGAGTTAAACGCCTTGTGGTCAGTGAGGTGTAGCGGCGCCCACCTCACCCGACGGATGACAACAACACCTGGTGGATGAACAGCTGGGCAGGAGTTTTTGTATGGACTAACTGTACTCATCCACTCTCTAACTGTACTCAACATCCACTCATACTCTTCCACACTCTAATTGTACTCAACATCTACTCATACTCTTCCACTCTCTAACTGTACTCAACATCCACTCATACTCATCCACTCTCTAACTGTACTCAACATCCACTCATACTCTTCCACTCTCTAACTGTACTCAACATCCACTCATACTCTTCCACTCTCTAACTGTACTCAACATCCCCTCATACTCTTCCACTCCTTAACTGTACTCAACATCCACTCATACTCTTCCACTCCTTAACTGTACTCAACATCCCCTCATACTCTTCCACTCCTTAACTGTACTCAACATCCACTCATACTCTTCCACTCCTTAACTGTACTCAACATCCCCTCATACTCTTCCACTCTCTAACTGTACTCAACATCCACTCATACTCTTCCACTCTCTAACTGTACTCAACATCCACTCATACTCTTCCACTCTCTAACTGTACTCAACATCCACTCATACTCATCCACTCTCTAATTGTACTCAACATCCACTCATACTCTTCCACTCCTTAACTGTACTCAACATCCCCTCATACTCTTCCACTCCTTAACTGTACTCAACATCCACTCATACTCTTCCACTCCTTAACTGTACTCAACATCCACTCATACTCTTCCACTCTCTAACTGTACTCAACATCCACTCATACTCATCCACTCTCTAACTGTACTCAACATCCACTCCCTAACTGTACTCAACATCCACTCTCTAACTGTACTCATCCACATTCACTCATACCCACAGAGTACCGCGACGACCCACTACGACGACCCACTACGATGACCACGACCACCACAACAACTACGACCACCACGACTACTAGGAAGGAGTGACTGACTAACTCACTCACTCACACACACCTGTCATCACTACCCAATTTCTATGACACAGGTGAGACACTTCCATGAGACCTAGTAGGTAAATCGACAGCTGGCCAAGAACACTGTATACGGTACTGTTCATGACTACTTTTTTTCATAAACGTGGCCTCCAGCCTCCCCCAATAGCCACACCTTCGCCACCATTTAATTACCTTAATATTAAATATCCTAATATCTATGAAGCTATCCTATCTGTGTTAAATTAGTTGAGCCGCAGATCTATGCGGCATTCAGTGACTGTAGCCTCATAGTCAATATCTGCAGCAGTTGTCGGAGTTGGGGCAGAAGCTCTCGTTCCCCTGAGGCAGAGCAAAGCCGACCGAAGGAGAGAGAAAGACAGACGACATCTCATCCAGGCTGTAACATAACTTCTAGGCTGCTGCTTCTGTTCGGAGATCAACTCCGCGAGTCTGGCGTAGAAACATCTTGCACTTGCGCCCATCCCACCAGAGGTTGTGAACACTAGAGGAGTGAAGCTGCCTTGATCAACGTTTTGAATTCTCTCCCCATATGCCCTTCTCTTGTCGTTCTCGTTCCTCCTATGTGCAGCATCGAGAGCTAGGTTACGGTGACATGCGGCCATGGGATCAAAAATCCTGATGTGGAAGAAAGCTCGCTGTCCCCGCGTCCACAATCCTCGAGCACTGACGTCCACACGGGCTTCGTTAGATGTGTTTGAAGTCCTGTGTTGGAAGATCCCACCATCCAATGGAAGGAGGGTTGGTTCTACCCTGACGTCCCGGCAGATTTCCTTCAACACATTTGCTGTGAGATCCCTTACCTCGTCATGCCTCATGCATATGAAGCCCCCCTTCTTGCACACCATGGCGTGATCGCCGTCATAGGAAGAGCCACACACGCATTGGGAGGGCAAACCTTCTACTGGCCAACCGTACCTTAAAGCAATGGCATCTGTAAATTCTTGTTTGTTAAGACTGAAACCATTTGCCCTTATCGGTAACATAGTGAACCAGTTCGAGGCGCCCACCTCCTGCGCTATTGCTACTTTTTTTTTCAAATTTTCTGGAACCTGCAGCAATAGTTGCTGCAACTTATCATTTTGGCAGTGCTGTCGATCTGTCGTGATGGACCTACGAATCATATTTACTTCGCTGGTATCCACTTCCCCTGTTGCATTCTGGGCTATTATGTGGTCCGTGAGGGCTGCCGTGAGCTTAAGTGAATTTTGATGTTCAGTGGCAGCAATCTCCACTGGATTTGTTTGCCCCATCCCTCCCAGTCTTGGTGGAAGTGCAAGAAGTGCTCTTTCTGCTGGGGTTAAGTCAGGGTGTTTCACTAATTTGGGAATGAACTTGACACTGATAGCTTCTTCCAGAGGGTGGAGGAGGGGTCCAATATCAGGGATAGTACGCATTGGGTAGTTCCAGCGATGCTTGACTCCATGGGTGAATGCAGCAAAGGCCGCATGTGGCTCTGTGTTAGCAATCTCAGATAGAGCATGGATTTCACTAACCCACTCATTCACCTTTCCCGCTACGTACTCGGTCTTGAAGTCCGTAGTGCCAATTACTGCGCCTAGATGTCTTTGGCCGTCCTTAGTTATTTTGACCTCACTTCCGCCAAAAACCTCCAATGCCCGTTCATAATGTTCTGGCTTCACGATGAGGAAGGACTTGCTGGCGTTTGGGTGGTACCCTATTTGTGGACCTCGCGATGTTACCAAGTCCCACCACTTTTTGATGTCCTTCACTTTTCCTGCTCCTGTAAGGTCATCAGCATATGCCACTTGTTTGACCCCAGTTGTTTCAAATTTTATTTGTTGTTGGAGCACTGATAGGAAGAGCCACACACGCGTTGGGAGGGCAAACCTTCTACTGGCCTACCGTACCTTAGAGCATTGGTATCTGTAAATTCTTATTTATTGAGACTGAAACCATTTGCCCTTATCAGTAACGTAGTTAACCAGTTCGAGGCGCCCACCTCCTGCGCTATAGCTACTTTTTTCTTCAAATTCTCTAGTACTTGCAGCATCAGTTGCTGCAACTTATCACTTTGGCCGTGCCGTCGTAATGGATCTTCGAATCCTGTTTACTTTACTGTTATCCACCTCCCCTGTTGCGTTCTGAGCTATTATGTGGTCAGTGAGGGCTGCTGCTTCTCTCTGCTTCATCTTAGGGCTTGAAAACGTGTGGCAAATGGGTTGAAAATATGTCTGTTTGTCCGTCTGTATGTCTATATGTATGTATGTATGTATGTCTCTCGTATCATTAAATCTCTCAACAACCAGTGAGCCGATCTAGATAAAACTTACCTAGTGTGCTGACAAACTATCGAGAATTAAAGAAATCGCCTAATTTTGGAGGAGTTAGGTCAGAGGTCAAAGGCGAAGGTAAAAGTTGCCTAGCGCTGGGTGGGTGGGTGGGTGGGTGGAGACGTTTCCTGGAGTTCATCTTGGCCAAATAAGCGCCCTCACCAGACAGGCCGAGCTCAGGTGGATTTGCCTGCGCTGAATATCAACAACTTGCTAGATCACCACGAGACACGCAGGTAAGATAAATCTCTCTCTCTCTCTCTCTCTCTCTCTCTCTCTCTCTCTCTCTCTCTCTCTCTCTCTCTCTCTCACCACACACCTGTAAACACCATTTCACCTTAAAACTCAGACATTTGTTTTTCAGTAAGTTTTAACCTTAATAAGAGAGAGAGAGAGAGAGAGAGAGAGAGAGAGAGAGAGAGAGAGAGAGAGAGAGAGAGAGAGAGAGAGAGAGAGTGTGTTTGTGTGTGTGTGTGTGTGTTTTACGGCCAAAATATAAATAACTTGAAAAATACCGAGTCTCCTATACCCTCCATCTCTCTGGGTCGCCTCAGAGTGTTTCAGCTCCGGCTTTCAGAGTTTGCCCAGCCCATCCCTTGGAAGAGCCTGGCGGATCAAAGGCTCGGCTCCCTGAACTAACGTGCTTGTACAAACCTAATATAGTCTATCTTGATTCACCTGCCTCGATTAATTAGTTTTTCTATTGTGAACATTGTTATCATTACCGTATGTATGTATGCATGTATGTATGTCAGTGAATAAAATGAAGCTAAGGGCCAAACGACTTCAGTAGCTTCCCAAACTTCACGAAATATTTTATCAGTGTTCAGAAATTTGCGCCAAACGCTGCAGTAATTCCATCACGGAGGGAGAGAGGGGAAGGGGGAGGGAGGGAGGGAGGGGTGGGAGGAAGGAAGTCGGCGTCTGACAGCCCTGAGATGTATATAAAAGTTGATCCTCGTTGCACACTCAACAAACTCCAGTAATGAAATCTTTTAAGTTTACAAAATTCTTACAAAAAAAATGCAAAAAAAAAACCGCTGGAAAAATTTAATTAGGCGAGCAAGAAAGTCGCTGGAGAGCCACAAGAGGTGAAATAAAAGTTTGGTGAAAATACGAAAGTTTTACCCGTAGGAGTGAAATACTTAACCTGTTCACGTATTTGCAATAATTCTGAAACTTTGCAATGCTCTGTAACTCTTGCGAATTTGCATTTTGGGCAGCGTGAATACATCAGGAGGCAGAGTTGTGTACGTTGTGCATGTGTACATGTACGTAAATGTTACTTAATTATGATTATTATTATTACTATTATTATTATTATTATTACCATCATATTTATTAATAGAATCTTTTATCATTAGCATTATTATTATTATTATTTTTTATATTGTTATTATTTTTATCATTATTATTATTTTTTTTATCATTATTATTATTATTATTATTATTATTATTATTATTATTATTACCATTATTATTCTTGCTAATATTAGTACTGTATCATATTATAACATTATTATTATTATTACTTTATTATCGCTATTATTACTACCATTATTATTATTATTATTACGAGGAGTCACAGGCCATCTTGAATTATAGGGTGACATTATTACTTTTACAAATATAAGTGAGGGATTATCCTATTTCAGGTAAAATAGGGTGAGGTTCATCTTACAGTATGTCATTTAAAAATAGGGTAACATCCATCCTATTTCAGGTATAAATGGGCGAAGATTAATCTATTCCTGGTAAAATAGGGTGTTAGTATCTTCAGCCTATTTTGATTAACTAAGGAAGTGGAGGGGGGGAATTCTACCCTATTTCCGATTACAAAAGAAGTAAAGGGTGTAATGGGGATGCTTGGCTTACGGATCCAATTTATGATCGCAAATATAGACCTATTATTTCCTTCAAAATTATTATGTAGGGATAGTCCGGCCGGTGGTAGAATGGAGCCTTTTATAACACTGAAATACCCAGAAGGCTAAATCAACTACTACCACCACCACTACTTATTATTATTCCCCTCTCCTCTTCCTGCTTCTTTCTCTCCTCCTCTTCTCCCCCTTCCTCCTCCTACTCTCCATATAAGAACAGTTAAAGGGGATATAACCAGTGGCCCGTTCCTTAGCCCGTTCCGTAGTAGTGTCCACGTAACAACTAGACTCTTATCGTCCACATCATAACTAAGATACATAGGATTATGTTCTTAATACACAGGTGCTGAACCCTAGTGATTCTCGTCTCGGTTGGGGGATGTTATCTTTGGTGCTGTATGTTCATCTGTCCTTCTGGCTGTCTGTATACAAATGTCACACCAGAAGCAGACTTTATGCAGGAGGATATGTTATTGAAGGGTCTAGTAAGGCATGACAATGTGAGGTATATAGTGGCAACTGCGATACCAAGGAAGCTATAATGAATCTTCAGGTGATCCACGAACACTATTATAAGAGAACATTTTCACTTATGGGTCGTGTGTGTGTGTGTGTGTGTGTGTGTAGGGCAGGTATGTAAACTTCCCTCAGTACACCTGAATATTTCTTACATGTTAAGGTTCAGGTGGTTGAAAGTTAGCGTGATGATGACTAATATTCAGGTCCCCGGATCCACTAAACACGTCAACTTTAACACATATAAACAGAGATTCTAAAAAAAAAGTCTTGTGCCAACTCTTGTAACACTCGCTCCCCCAAAAAGTATCTTTACGCTTTTATGTTAGACAATATGACACAAGGATGAAGGATTATAACAACCCTACCGAGACAACAGGGGGTATGGTCTGTGCCTCAAGATACGACCCTCTCAAACCACCTTACCTGTGTGCCTCATGATACGACCCCCCTCAAACCACTTTACCTGTGTGCCTCATGATACGACCCCCCCTTCAAACTACCTTACCTGTGTGCCTCATGATACGACCCCCCCCTTCAAACCACCTTACTTGTGTGCCTCATGATACGACCCCCCTCAAACCACTTTACCAGTGTGCCTCATGATACGACCCCCCCTTCAAACTACCTTACCTGTGTGCCTCATGATACGACCCCCCCTTCAAACCACCTTACCTGTGTGCCTCATGATACGACCCCCCTCAAACCACCTGACCTGTGTGCCTCATGATACGAATCCCCCTTCAAACCACCTTACCTGTGTGCCTCATGATACGACCCCCCCTTCAAACTACCTTACCTGTGTGCCTCATGATACGACCCCCCTCAAACTACCTTACCTGTGTGCCTCATGATATGCCCCCCCCCTCCATCCACCTTACCAACATTGACTCTCAGATACACACGTAAACACAACCATCGCCCCTGATCAACCCCTCATTTACGACTGAACTTTATACAACCATTATTTAGTTATGTAAATTAGATCCCACCGTAATTACCGCTTTATGAGGTTGTGTTTTACAGGAAGTTGGAAATTTAAATACCACGACTTTGAAATTTATGTCACAGTTTCCCACCACATTTGGTAAAGAAAGTGATATTAGCTGAATACGGTTTTAATGGTCCCAGCTTATTTCACATGAATATTAACCACCCTAACCTACCTTAAACCAGAAAAATATATAAAGGTGTTAATATCAGAGTACAGAAACATTTTAGATACATTCTCCAAAATAAACCAAATACAGGTTAAGAGAAACAGGTGGGATGTTTACACAGCGTTATATTGTACAGCATATAAACATCTCGTAAGGATAATCTCCATAGCAATTTCACCTGTAGATTAACCTAGACGATACGGTGCTCGAGTATACTTAGAATTCATCCCTGAAGCCCTGAACTACATCCCTCCCCTGTCTACCTACACATTCGTATGGTAATTGTATATGCATGACTTTATTATACCTATACATGCAGGCTTTCTCTATCCTGCCTTGACAATAGGGAGGGGAGGGGGTAGGGAGGGGAGGGGGTAGGGTGGGAAGGGGAGGGGGTAGGGTGGGAAGGGGAGGGGAGGGTGGGGAGGGGGTGGGGAGGGGAGGGAGGGGAGGGGGTGGGGAGGGGGTGGGGTGGGGAGGGGAGGGGGTGGGGAGGGGTGGGGAGGGGAGGGGGTGGGGAGGGGAGTAAGGAGGGGAGGGTTGGGGAGGGGCAGGGTGGGGAGGGGCAGGGGAGATGAAAGCTGTGCTTGTGGTGGCGTCTCTCACTCTTCACTGCCACCACCACCAAATAACCCTGGCCTCAATCACCACACCTGCTCACACCCCCACACTGAGACCACAACACACACACACCCTACATCTCCCCCACACACCCTACACCTCCCCCACACACCCTGCACCTCCCCCACACACCCTACACCTCCCCCACACACCCTACACCCCCCACACCTCCCCCACACACCCTACACCCCCACCACACACCCTACACCCCCACCACACACCCTACACCTCCCCCACACACACTACACCCCCACACACCCTACACCCCCCACACACCCTACACCCCCACCACACACCCTACACCTCCCCCACACACCCTGCACCTCCCCCCACACACCCTACACCTCCCCGACCCTACACCCCCCACACACCCTACACCCCACCACACACCCTACACACCCCACCACACACCCTACCCCCCCAACACACCATGCACCTCCACCACACACCCTACACCTCCCCCAACACACCCTACCACCCCCACACAACCTACACCCCCCACAAAACCTACACCCCCACCACACACCCTGCCCTCCCACCCACCCAAACCCTACACCCCCCAACACACCCTACACCCACACCCCACACCACACAACCCTGCACCTCCCCCACACCCTACACCTCCCCCACACACCCTACACCCACAACACACCCCTACACCCACACACCGACACCCCCCACCACACCGCACCCCCCACACACCCTACACCTCCCCCACACACCCTGCACCTCCCCCACACACCCTACAACCCACCCCCACACACACCTCACACCCCCAAACACCCTACACCCCCCACACACCTACACCCCCAACACACCCTACACCCCCACCACCCTGGCTGCAGCCTTCCCCCCAACCCTATCACTCCCCAACACATCCCACCACACACCCTACACCTCCCCCACACACCTACACTCCCAACACACACCCTACACCCCCCACCACACACCCTACACCCCCCACACACCCTACACCCCACACACCCCCCACACACCCTACACCTCCCCCACACCCTACACCTCCCCCCACACACCCTACACCTCCCCCACACACCCTACACCCCCACACACCCTACACCCCCCACCACACACCCTGCACCTCCCCCACACACCCTACACACACCCTACACCTCCCCCCACACACCCTACACCTCCCCCACCCCTACACCCCCCACCACCTCCCCCCACACACCCTACACAACCACACCTGCCCCCCACACACCCTACACCCCCCCACACACCCCACACTTTCCCCACCACCCTCCACCCAACACACACCCGTACACTCCCCCCCACACCCTACAAACAACCTACACCTCCCCCCACACACCCTACACCTCCCCCACACACCCCACACACCCTACACCTCCCCCCACACACCCTACACCTCACCCACACACCCTACACCTCCCCCACACACCCTACACCTCCCCCCACACACCACCCAACACCCCACCCACACCCTACACCCCCAAACACACTACACCTCCCCCCACAAACCCTAACACTCACCCACACACCCTACACCTCCCCCACACACCCTACACCTCCCCCCACACACCCTACACCCCACCCACACCCTACACCCCCCACACACCCTACACCTCCCCCCACACACCCTACACCTCCCCCACACATGTCCACCAAACCAAGTCAAATGTTGTTGAGGGAGTTTAATCTAACACACCTTGGTAACACTGACCACACAGTAATAAACGCAGCCTCTACTACTCAATCAGCCCCTGCAGGTATTATTTCTTCTCACCTGTTTAACATACATACTTTAAATATGATGATGATGATGATGATGATGATAATGATAATAATAATAATATCAATAACAAAAACATTCATGATAAAAATACTACTACTACCACCCAACCCCGCCCACCCCAACACACCCACCCAAACACCCACCCCACCCCCGCCCACCACCCAGGATCCAATATGTCAGGTAAGAAACCCTCCCGGAATCACGCTGGGGCGAAATTGAACCTGGGAAGATCTCTTATTACCTGCGCCAATAACACTCTAATGGCGTCCACCCTACCCACCACTCTATTACAGTCTAATGGCGCCCACCCTACCCACCACTCTATAACAGTCTAATGGCGCCCACCCTACCCACCGCTTTGTAACATTCTAATGGCGCCCACCCTACCCGCCACTCCATAACATTCTAATGGCGCCCGCCCTACCCACCACTCTATAACAGTCTAATGGCGCCCACCCTACCCACCACTCTATAACAGTCTAATGGCGCCCACCCTACCCATCGGTTTGTAACATTCTAATGGCGCCCACCCTACCCGCCACTCCATAACATTCTAATGGCGCCCGCCCTACCCACCACTCTATAACAGTCTAATGGCGCCCACCCTACCCACCGCTTTGTAACATTCTAATGGTGCCCACCCTACCCGCCACTCCATAACATTCTAATGGCGCCCACCCTACCCACCACTCTATAACAGTCTAATGGCGCCCACCCTACCCACCGCTTTGTAACATTCTAATGGCGTCCACCCTACCCGCCACTCCATAACATTCTAATGGCACCCACCCTACCCACCACTCTATAACAGTCTAATGGCGCCCACCCTACCCACCGCTTTGTAACATTCTAATGGTGCCCACCCTACCCGCCATTCCATAACATTCTAATGGCGCCCACCTACCTCCCTACATCACACCATAACACTCTACAGCACACCATATCACCATATAAAACACCAATAACCTCCCACCAAGACTTGCACCATAACGACACCCTACCTCACCACCATTCCCACACCTCTTAATGGCGCAGCACCATCCACCACTGCAGGCGCCATAAAAACCTACACCACTTCCACCCACGGTCAGCCCCTCTACGCTGTAACACTTGTGGTTGGTCATCGTACTCAAGAGATAAGTCATCGTACTCAAGAGATAAGTCATCGTACTGAAGAGATAAGTCATCGTACTCGAGAGATTAAGTCATCGTACTCGAGAGATTAAGTCATCGTACTCAAGATATTAAAGTCATCATAAACAAGGGGTTAAGAGGAGGAGGAGAAAGAGGAGGGAGAAGAGGAGAGAAGGAGGGAGGAGAAGAGGAGAGAAGGAGGGAGGAGAAGAGGAGAGAAGGAGGAGGAGGGAGAAGATGAGAGAAGGAGGAGGAGGGAGAAGAGGAGAGAAGGAGGAGGGAGAAGAGGAGAGAAAGAGGGAGAAAAGAAGAGGAGCAGCAGACGGGGAAAGAGAAGGGGAGGGAGAAGAGGAGGGACCATCTCAGGCACGACAACAGGTGGACGCTCACACACCCCTATCCCTGTACTTCTCCTTGAGGGCCTCTACCAAGGGCCCTCACCGTCAAGGAAGGCTGCCCCGGGCGTCTCGTGCCCCACCACCTTACCGTCTTCTAACTACCTTGTGTTCTTGAGATACCGTGCCCATAATGTATGTATGTATGTATGTAGAGTATGTATGTATGTATGTATGTATGTATGTATGTACAGTGTGTATGTATGTACGTAGACGACCATCAGTCCACCTGTTTACCTCTAGAATATATAATGCTCAGTTCTAATCGTCGTTCCCCTCAATATCATCAATACACACAAACTCTCTCTCTTCTCTCTCTCTCTCTCTCTCTCTCTCTCTCTCCTGTGGTTCTTCAAGAACAACTACTGTACCTGTGCAGTACAATTTAATATTCTCATCTCACACGAGTTCAGGCCACTACGGTTGTTGCATCACCAGGTGTGTTATACTGCTGTCATCTATGGCTACTGCTTCCTACTTTATTGCAAACAAACAAACAAACACACACACACACACACACACACACACACACACACACATTTATTTATACATAAAATAAACGATAAGGATCACACTATCAGCCAGACATGATGGTACACGTGACAGCAGCACTCGGTGGTACACGCCACACCGTAATTAATGTTCCTTATTTATATCTGACGTGTTGTTTTTATACCTGGTGTGGCTGCCACCTTATTAACGTGCTGCTGAAGGCTTCACCTCCCTCCCACTCATCATCCACCATGATGTTACCTAACGCATCCCACCACCTACTGTCTCAGATATGGACCATAAAGAAAGAGAAATGTTCTTACACATTTCTTTAGTCTGGTGATTTACTGGCTACCAGGACTCCACTGTGCCCACACCCAACAAACTGTCACTATCTGTACCATGCAATCTTGTGTCTCAGGTGTAAGGTTATGACTCACTGGCGAAACTAATGAGAAGTAGAAATGTACAGTCGCCTGCACTTATACCTGGTACAGTGGCTGGTGACCTTTGTGAGACGTGGCCATTCTGTGTTTGTTTACATTGTATTAAAACTCCCGAAATGGCCCTAAGGAATCTCGCATTGGTAGCCTAGTCCAAGGCTGCTAGATAAGCATTCCACAAAGTTGCCACATCTCACAAAACACACCAGCCACTGTACCAGGTATAAATGCAGGCGACTGTACTCACCTATAGTGCTAAACTGGCGATCAGGTGTCCCAGGTGGTAGCTTAAATTAACGTGACCTGCATGCAAAACGTAAGACAAGACAGGTGTTCGTTTTACAGGGTTTTCATTTTACACCAACGTGCAGCCAAACTGACCGACTCAACTGTTGTTTGACCCGACCGGTTCACCTCGTTTCCACACCATAATTCACCCAGTGTCATACTAGGACATCCTTCACCCGACCTTAGTGATTTCTAAAAATATAGAGTCAATGCATCACTTCACATTAAATGTAGTTCGACTATTGTGGATCACCTGAAGATTCTCTACCCCAGCTTATTACACCTAATGATTAACCACCCTAACCTAACCAAACTTAAACTAACTTAACCTAACCTAACCACCCTAACCCATCACCCCCCCCCCCCAAATAGTGTTAGGGTGGTTAACCTTGAGGTGTAATAAACTGGGGTGGAGATTTTTCAGGTGACCCCCCCCCCCCCACTTAAGTACTCGAGGAACATCTTCGTCCTCAGCCCCCAAGAAGAATATATCGTCTACTTAAGCTTTTAGTAAGAAAAAAAACTTCGTAGTGTGACCCTCGCTTGCTACAGTAGACGCCACCAACACGGTGTACATGTCCCTCCTCCCCATCCATGTGTGTTAACGACCCTATATGGTTACTTACATCAACATGCAAATAGGTTTATACCTCCAGGGATACCGAGATCCACCTCGAGTCATTAACACGGCCATACCTCCACATTACAGGTACCACTAGGCCAGGTACCACGAGGCCAGGTACCACGAGGCCAGGTACCACAAAGCCAGGTATACCAGCACGCAAGGTACCCCATGTGCTAGGAATCCTCGAGTGGCAGCCATTAGCGCCCGCGACTCTCACAACCAGTAGTTAAAGGTGTCGACCTACCTTAAGAGTTAACACACCATGAGGCCAGCATCGAGGGTCTGAAACATAGGAGACCACGTGTTAGTCTATACACTTCAACATAGGAGAACACGTGTTAGTCTATACACTTCAACACAGGAGACGTGTTTGTTTATACACTTCAACACTGGAGACGTGTTAGTCCATACACTTCAACATAGGAGAACACGTGTTAGTCTATACACTTCAACATAGGAGACGTGTTTATTTATACACTTCAACATTGGAGACGTGTTAGTCCATACACTTCAACATAGGAGAACACGTGTTAGTCTATACACTTCAACATAGGAGACCACGTGTTAGTCTATACACTTCAACATAGGAGAACACGTGTTAGTCTATACATTTCAACATAGGAGACGTGTATGTTTATACACTTCAACATTGGAGACGTGTTAGTCTATACACTTCAACATTGGAGACCACGTGTTATTCTATACATTTCAACATAGGAGAACACGTTAGTCAATACACTTCAACATAGGAGACCACGTGTTAGTCTATACACTTCAACATAGGAGAACACGTGTTAGTCTATACACTTCAACATAGGAGAACACGTGTTAGTCTATACACTTCAACATAGGAGACCACGTGTTAGTCTATACACTTCAACATAGGAGACCACGTGTTAGTCTATACACTTCAACATAGGAGACCACGTGTTAGTCTATACACTTCAACATAGGAGAACACGTGTACAACAAGTAATACAATACAACACTCCGGATTCACCCTCAACTTTGACCTAATATTTTCTGGAGGTTTACAATTCAGATGGATCCTCACAGTGCCAAGAACCCCACCCCTAACCTAACCTAACCTACTCTAAATTAACCTAACATTCAACTTTAGCCTAATCTAATCTAATCTAATCTAATCTAATCTACTCTAATCTAACCTACCCTACCCTAACCTGACCTATTCTACTTACTCTAGCTTAACTTAACCGAATATTCAACTTTAGCCTAGCCTATCCTAACCTAACCAAACCTAACCTCCTAGACTATAACGGTACTCGGAAAAAATGGCACAGGAAAAAATGGCACAATTTTCATACCAGGAAAAAATGGCACAACAAATTACACTTGGAGCTCACGAACCACAAATGAGCTAACGAGTCTATGTTTGAAGCTATCCAGCGTATAAGAGTTAAAGATGATGTTTGGTAACTTGTTATATCACCTTGTTTAGCCCTGACTGCCATTTAAACACCTCGATCATGTCGCCCCTCGCTCTACGTCTTTCGAGGGAGTGCAAATTAAGATGCTTTGACCTGTCTCTATACTCAAGGTTCATAATGCCCGGGATTAGTCTTGTCATTCTCCTCTGGATTCTTTCCAAGGATTCTTTATCCATTCTGTAATACGGTGACCAGAACTGAACTGCGTAATCCAAGTGAGGTCTCACAAGCGCAAGATATAGTTTTAGGATGACCTCGCTAGTCTTGTAACTAACACTCCTTTGTAAGAACCCAAGTACTTTATTAGCCTTGTTTCTAGCAAATACACATTGTCGTCTTGGTTTAAGATTCCTACTAATCATTACTCCTAAATCTTTCTCACAGTCGGATTTCTCTAAAACATCGTTGTTTATCTGGTATCTGGTTTCTCTGTTTGCATCTGTTTGCCATTTTTCAGACCATTCGAAAAGTTTATTTAGATTTTCCTGTAGTTTTGCTACAACATTCGTTGGAAATCTTTAATAATACTATGCAATGTGACAGTCTTAATTTTGTAATTCATTTATGTAATAGTTTTCGCTAACATGCGGTAGAATTTTTAGTTAAAGGTAATAAATGTTTTATGTTATGACGTTGACATAACTCTAAGTAGGTTTCAGTAACAAACGTTATAAAATTTTAGCGAAAACATGTAAAAAAAAACTGTGCCACTTTTTCCAAGTCTGATGATTATGCCTTTTTTTCTGTGCCATTTTTTCCGGTGCCATTTTTTTCGGTGCCATTTTTTCCGGTGCCATTTTTTCCGGTGCCATATTTTCCTACATTCGACTATAACATCTACACAATGGAGATTATTTGGTACAGTTCACCCTACCATCTTGGATTATCATTTATGGAAACTTATTATTTTCTCTTCAGGGTTTCCGCTGCCGCTCCACAAATTAGATGACTAGCATTAACCACTCTAGAAGTACTGTACATTGGCGGATATTATTATTATTATTATTATTATTATTATTATTATTATTATTATTATTATCATTATTATTATTCCTATTACTGTTGTTGTCATTATTATTATTACAGTATTTTTATTATCATTATTTTTCTTTATGTTTATGCTCAGTAACACTTTGAAAACCTGATAAATGCAGAGGTCATACAGGCAGTGATTATAACCATGTACTGTACACGTTATCGGTGAGGGAAAGATCAGTGAGATAACAACCTGCTTATGATATCAACCCTTATCTGTTACCTTAAAGCCATATTGCAATGTTCCGTCATCACTTTGGGAGAGAGTGATATCATACCGACATAATATTACCCTGATTTAGTAGTCGAATATTTAGTTGTTATCATTCAGGGCGAGTATGATATCACCTGGCATTTGATATCTTGAAATAATGTTCATCTCTTATCACTTGAAGGGTTCCCACTCCCTCCTCTCCCCATCCCCACAAAACCACCTCCTCAAACAATCTCCTCATCCCCCACCCCCCATGAACTACTGGGCGTGGTCGTAGGGTCGTTATTTAGAGGTCATTAGAGTGCCTTATAAACTACGGGGCGTGGTCACATAGGGTCGTTATTCCGTTGTCCAATTTACTCTTTTGTTTCCTATAATCGTTGTGCTTCCTGGTGTTTCATAATCCAGGTCTATGGTGTTGTTCTGTACATCCTGGTGTTGATAATGGCTGCTGTATGATTATAACTGTGGTCTCTCTCTCTCTCTCTCTCTCTCTCTCTCTCTCTCTCTCTCTCTCTCTCTCTCTCTCTTTGTGTGTGTGTGTGTGTAAAGAAGGCGTTTTATAATGTGTCTATGGCTACAGAAATTCACGTTAGGTTAGGTTAAGAAAGGTTAGGGTATCCGCAAATCTGTTAAGGTTAAGTTAGGATCATATTAGGCTAAGTAATATTATTAGGAAGGGTTAGCACGAGTCAAATTGGGTTAGGTTAGGTTAAACTAGGTTAAAATCAGGCTATGTAATGTTAAGAAAGAATAGGCTTAGTCACACTGCATGGTTAAGATATGTTAGGTTAGGTCAGGTCAAATTAGGTTAAGTCAGGTTTGGTAGGCCAGGTCAGGTTAGGTTTGCTAGGCTAGGCCAGGTCAGGTTAGGTTTGGTAGGCTAGGTCAGGTCAGGTCAGGTTTGGTCGGCTAAGTTAGGTTAGGTTTGGTAGGCTAGGTCAGGTCAGGTCGGTCAGGTTAGGTTCTAAAGGTCTAGTTAGGTCAGGTCAGGGCAACTTAGGTTAAAATAGATTAGGTTAGCATAAATTAGGTAAGTTATGTTAAACAGATGTAAACATTAGAATAACTTCACGTAACATCGCCTCAGGCTCCGAAAATTATCAAGTCCCGGTATTTCTGGACTAAATACATCCCTCGTCCATTTTTTTTTATTCCTTCTTATTATGAATCTATTTTTACCCAGCCGGCGCCTCTGTTAAAAATAATTAAGTAATGGTTAAGGTCCAGGGGGCAAATTTTACAAGTTGCATGACCTGGCCAGACCCATGCCCGCCTTCCTTCTCTCCCTCCCTCCCTCCCTCTCTCACTCCTCCTTCTCTGCCTCTCTCCATCTCTCCCTCCCTCCCTCTCTCACCCCTCCTTCTCTGCCTCTCTCCTTCTCTCCCTCCCTCCCTCCCTCTCTCACCCCTCCTTCCCTCAGATTAACCTGACATTCCTCGCTAGCTCTTTATCTTATCAAATCAGAGGCAGTAGACACATGTACAGATGTTTCATAATGGAACTGACAGAATTCGGTTTACGAGGGCATTTAAGGCTGTGTAATACAAGTATAAGCTTACAGGTAAAAAGTATAGGTAAACAAGTACAGATAAACAAGGACAGGTGCAGAGAACTGTCTCCTCAAGAACCTGATCCACCCCATATGGCTTTATCTTATAAATTCGTAAACAACAATAATTAACCCACGGGTACAGGTACACACTACAAGGTACAGGTACACATACACCCTACAAGGTACAGGTACACACTACAAGGTACAGGTACACACTACAAGGTACAGGTACACATACACCCTACAAGGTACAGGTACACACTACTATTATATTCCCAGTTTCGTTTCCTTTCGCTTCGTTGTCTCTTCGCATCGTTTCGCTCCCATCTGGCATCGTCTCACTTCGCTGTCGTCTGGTGTGAAGTATTGAGAACACCTTCCTGCTGGGGGAGTAACAGGGCGGTACATCAACCCTGGGGAGGGGGGCAGGTCGTTCAGGTGAGTCTCTTCTCGTGTACTACCCCCTTCTCTCTCTCCCCACCCCCGCGTGTGTTGTAGTCCGCTCGATGATATTGGTTGCAACAGAGAGCCAATTACGGTGGGTTGATAGGTTTCCAATATACCTGTTCCTCTCTCCCTCCCTCCCTCCCTGCCTCCTTCAATCCTTCCCTCCCTCCCTCCTTGCCTCCTTCAATCCTTCCCTCCCTCATAATTTTTTTTCTTCCCTTCTTCCTCCTTTACCATTACCACTCACTCCCTTTCTTTCCTCTTTGTTCCATCCATATCTCTTCCCTTCCCTCCCTAACCCTTCCTTTCTTCCCCTTACTTCACTTCTATATCTCTCTGTTCCCTCCCTCCCTTTTTTCTCTCACTTCCCCCCTCCCCCTCCCCCCCTCCCCCTTTACTACCCGGGAGCAGAAAATAACCGCGTATTTATAACCAAATCAACGAGTTCCTTTACGCACATCTGGAGGTATTTTACGCACACATAAAAACCACGAGTGACGCACACCTGTACACCGTATTGAAAAACATATACACGGGAGGGAGGGAGGGAGGGAGGGAGGGAGGGGGGGGGGGGGAAGGAAGGGAGGGAGGGAGGGGGGAGGGAGGGAAGGAAGGGGGGGGTTAGGAAGGAGTCTTAGTGGGGGGGATATGGTAAGAATGCAAATATCACTTTGTTTACACAGTGTCTGATACTAAGAGCAGCTCCTGTCAGAGTGTGAGTGTGAGTGAGTGAGTGAGTGTGTGAGTGAGTGAGTGTGTGAGTGAGTGAGTTAGAGTGTGTGTGTGTGTGTGTGTGTGTGTGTGTGTGTGTGAGAGAGGGATTGTGAGAGTACGGGAGTGAGTGTGAGCGAGGGTTTGCTTGAGTACGTAAGTAAATCCGTTAGTGAGTGAGTAATTACGTGAGCGCTGAGTGAGTGATTGCATGAGTGTGTGAGTGCATGTGTGAGTGAGTGCATGTGTGAGTGGGTGCATGTGTGAGTGAGTGGATGTGTGAGTGAGTGGATGTGTGAGTGAGTGAGTGCATGAGTGTGTGAGTGCATGTGTGAGTGAGTGCATGTGTGAGTGAGTGCATGTGTGAGTGAGTGCTTGAGTGAGTGAGTGCTTGAAGGAGCGAGTGAATGATTGCATGAGTGTGTGAGTGCATGTGTGAGTGAATGCATGTGTGAGTGAGTGCATGTGTGAGTGAATGCTTGAGTGAGTGAGTGCTTGAAGGAGCGAGTGAATGATTGCATGAGTGAGTGATTGACCAAATGAATGAATATACGATTGAATTGATGAGTGAGTGAGTGAAGGCTTGAATGACGGAGTGCGTGCGTGCATTCATCCATGCGTGTTCGTGCATGCGTGAGTGAACGTTCGTGTTGAAGAGAAGAGAAAAGAAAAGAGCCAGTATTACCACCAGTTCGTTGCTCCCCCCCCCACCCCCAAGGAAATCACCCAGATAATGTTGTCACGGATGTCAGACAACCAGTGACTGCGGCAGATAAATGACCTCGTCCTTGTCTCAGGGTGTAGAACTCCTCAAGTTCCTATTTAATTATACTTACTTGATACGGAATAAATTAACTATAATAATAATAATAATAATAATAATAATAATAATAATAATAATAATAATAATAATAATCCCTAATTTATTACTAAACTAACTTCACTTTACCATCCAAGAGACATTGCAATAATTTCTTGAGTATTAAAGTCGATAATTATTTTAGTTTTGTAAATATAAACTAAACCAACATAATATGCACAATAATTAATGTTCTAAATAGACAGAAAATTATGATACGTTGGTTATTTGAGCAACTCCTTAATTATTTCGTTGATATGTTATAATTACCTGTTGTTGTTGCTCTCTCTCTCTCTCTCTCTCTCTCGTCTAAAAAAAGCTTGTTTGTTCAGTAAATATTAGCATGAATAATTGTATACACTGAATTCATCCGTAATTGACCACATTAAAGCGCCAATATGTACTCACACCCACATTAAAGCGCCAATATGTACTCACACCCACATTAAAGGGTCCAATATGTACTCACACCCACATAAAAGCGCCAATATGTACTCACACCCACATTAAAACGCCAATATGTACTCACACCCATATTAAAGCGCCAATATGTACTCACACCCACATTAAAACGCCAATATGTACTCACACCCACATTAAAGCGCCAATATGTACTCACACACACATTAAAGCGCCAATATGTACTCACACCCACATTAAAACGCCAATATGTACTCACACCCACATTAAAGCGCCAATATGTACTCACACACACATTAAAGCGCCAATATGTACTCACACCCACATTAAAGCGTCAATATGTACTCACACACACATTAAAGCGCCAATATGTACTCACACGCACATTAAAGTGCCAATATGTACTCACACCCACATTAAAGCGCCAATATGTACTCACACCCACATTAAAGCGCCAACATGTACTCACACCCACATTAAAGCGCCAACATGTACTCACACCCACATTAAAGTGCCAATATGTACTCACACACACATTAAAGCGCCAATATGTACTCATACCCACATTAAAGCGTCAATATGTACTCATACCCAC
This sequence comes from Homarus gammarus, assembly GCA_958450375.1. Lineage (NCBI taxonomy): Eukaryota > Metazoa > Arthropoda > Malacostraca > Decapoda > Nephropidae > Homarus > Homarus gammarus. Next base: position 107,503 of record CAUDMG010001218.1, read on the forward strand.
ATTAAAGCGCCAATATGTACTCACACCCACACTAAAGCACCAATATGTACTCACACACACATTAAAGCGCCAATATGTACTCACACCCACATTAAAGCGCCAATATGTACTCACACCCACATTAAAGCGCCAATATGTACTCACACCCACATTAAAGCGCCAATATGTACTCACACACACAATAAAGTGCCAATATGTACTCACACCCACATTAAAGCGCCAATATGTACTCACACACACATTAAAGTGCCAATACTCGTTAATATTTCTGACATTCACGTTATTTCAACCAATTTATGTTACTAAGTGTTACCGTTCATGGATAAACTACATGTAACTGCAAAACCTCTATTTAACGGACTGTGTGGAGAGAAATCCGTTAAATGGAGGGTCCGTTAAATATGAAATTTCTATTTAACGGATTATATGGAGAGAAGTACGTTATATGGAGGGTCCGTTAAATATGAAACCTCCAACTAACGGATTATAGGAAGTGAAAAGTCCGTTATATGGAGGATCGGTTAAATATGACACCTCCATCTAACGGACTATAGGCAGAGAAATCCGTTATATGGAGGATCCGTTAAATATAAAAGCTCCAACTAACGGATTATAGGAAGTGAGAAGTCCGTTATATGGAGGATCCGTTAAATATGAAACCTCCATCTAACGGACTATAGGCAGAGAGAAGTCCGTTATATGGAGGATCCGTTAAATATGAAACCTCCAACTAACGGACTATAGGGAGTGAGAAGTCCGTTATCAGGAAGATCCGTTAAATATGAAACCTCCAACTAACGGACTATAGGGAGTGAGAAGTCCGTTATAAGGAAGATCCGTTAAATATGAAACCTCCAACTAACGGACTATAGGGAGTGAGAAGTCCGTTATAAGGAAGATCCGTTAAATATGAAACCTCCAACTAACGGACTATAGGAAGTGAGAAGTCCGTTATATGGAGGATCCGTTAAATATGAAACCTCCAACTAACGGACTATAGGCAGAGAGAAGTCCGTTATATGGAGGATCCGTTAAATATGAAACCTCCAACTAACGGACTATAGGAAGAGAGAAATCCGTTACATGGAGGTTTCACTTGACAACACCGCCACGTTTTATCACCCCTTTCATTATTTCCACTCAAGTCTGTTTACATATATCAAGAGTCGTTTAATAATACTCACATGACGATCGTTTTAATAGTTGTTAATGAAGAGTTTGTTTACAGTAATATATCGTATGTTGTTGGTGTTTACTGTGCCATTAAACACACAATATAATGTTTGCCGTCAGTATCGTAAATTAAACACATGTGGAATAGTGTAGTGTAGTGAACTCTTGGCTATACGACCTAAGGAACTAATATAATCTAAAACAGAAGAAAAAAATATTACAGGAAATATTTTTTTTCCCGGTAAGTAACGAAGACTTTTTGACAATATGTATAAAAGGTTCAATTCTAAGTCAAAAAATTCTCCCTTATATCAGATATTGAAAAAAGTTGTCAACAATGATATTCAAATAACGAGACGCGTCGACAAATATCTGTATGAGGGAAAAAACTAACTTGAGATTCTGAGACTTAGGGAGGGGGTGGAGGGGGGAGGGGTGAGAGGGGGGAGGGGGATGGAGGGGGATAGGGGTGAGGGGGATGTGAGGGGGAGTGGAGAGGTTTGTCGTGCTCCTGGGTTGAGGGTCTCATAAATAGTAGAGCTTTGAGTCATCAGTCTTGGTCGGCCTCCACATCAGGGCTCTACCACAGTCCAGTGAAGAGGAGGAACCAGAGAGAGAGAGAGAGAGAGAGAGAGAGAGAGAGAGAGAGAGAGAGAGAGAGAGAGAGAGAGAGAGAGAGAGAGAGAGAGAGAGAAGGAACCCAGGGGAGAGAGAGTCGAGGAGAGGAGGGAACCCGGGGAGATAGTGAGTGTCCTTCTCCCCTAGACCGCGACAACCCCCACCGTTTTACAGTATGTTAACCCAGACACTTCAATATACACTCAGGGAAATACCTAGACTGTTTCCCCCCCTGACTCACACTAAGGCTGTAGCCACACACACACACACACACACACACACACAACCATGTCACCATCAACCATACCAAGACCATGGTTATGCACATCAACCTCTCCTCCGACATTGTCCCACCTCCTTCCATTACTCTAGGTCCGAACACACTCCAGGTCGTAGATTCCACGAAGCTCCTCGGCGTCACCATAGACAACAAACTAAATTGGAAACCACACGTCAATGAAGTTGTCAAATCCTCCAGTTTCCGTCTCCACCTCCTCCGCCGACTCAAGTCCCTCGGAGTTCCTGCACACGAGCTCCTCAGTGTTTACACAACATTCATACTTCCCAAGCTCACCTATGCCTCCCCCACCTGGTCTTCCTCCCTAAATGCCACACAACGTAAACACCTAGAAAAAGTGCAAAAGAGGGCATGCAAGATTATTCTCTCCTCCTCCTACTCCACATATCAAGAAGCGCTCAACACACTGACCCTTTCGACTCTCACTGACCATCACCACGACCTCATCTGCAAATTTGGTAAGAAGCTTCTACACCATCCCCGACACCGGCTCCTACTACCACCCGAGGTCCCTTGTCCGAGAATTGCTGTTCGACACCACAACCGCATCCAGCCCATACGTGCACGAACTGATCGCTATAAGAACAGCCCAGTCCCAACCATTGTAAAAATTATCAATAACTTGTAATACTGTAACACTGTCACTATGTTGAATTGAACTGTAGTTTGAGCTTTTCCCCATCTAAGTTATTATATGTCTTATTTGTGTCACTTATGTTACTTGTATATTATTTGTAATTCGTAACCCACTCCCCAAATATGTAACTGTATATTTTCAGCCTTCTGGCTGCCAAGCTCTTTCAATAAACCGTTAATTATTATTATTATTATTTTATTTTTTACACACACACACACACACTCCATAATATATATATATATAATTACAATGTATATTTTCTTTCCCTAAAATGGTCTCTCTTAGAAGGCAAAAAGTCTTCGTCTAATAAGAAAGAAAGAAAGAAAAAGAAAGAAAGAAGAAAGAATAATAACGAGGTTTAGAGAGAGAGAGAGAGAGAGAGAGATACCAAACCTCATCTCTTACGTAACTCACATTCATCCAGTGACCAAATCAGCCACCGTACCACAACAGGAAGCAACTTATCACACAAATCCCCTCCCAAAATATGACACTGAGTCGTTTATCCACACTGACTCGTCATCCACACCAAAACGATATCCACACACGGCAACCTTGACCAGAAGGCTTAAAGTCAACAGGTGTATGCCAGAGGTGTTCGTTCCTCCGCTACGCAAATCAACCGTGACCTCACAAGGGTCAACCCACCAACACACCGTAAAACAAGACACCTTATATTTACGTACAATAACTCTTACCACACAGTAGAAGCATCATTATACCTACGGTGATATAATGCCATACAGTTCGTTATCAAAATAGATACAGCGATCGTTCCACATTACGAAGCCTATTATTACAAATTTCGTAAATAATTAAGAGATTCGTTGTCCCCCCCCCCCTCCCCACACACACACAACGTACAGTACACTCAGTTTGTTATAACGTCAATGTAATGCTATGTTCTCAGTGATCATTTGTTTACACACACACACACACACACACACTATAATGATTCCTCTCCTACACATCATCAACAAGACTACAGCAGCAACACAACGTCCTATAATAATAACATCAATCTACACATTCAAACACATTTTCCTATTGATCTTTACCCCATGAAAAAAATATATATAGTTTTACAGCACATTAAACACATCACTGTACACAGTATATATAACTTGAAGCGAAGTAAAATCGCCTAAAACATAAGACTCAAGAATAACAAATAAACACGACGGGCTGTCTGTCTGTCTGTCTAACACTTCAAGCTTTTTAGGGTGTCAGAAGAAAAGATTGATATATAATAACCGATAAACAAGGAATAACAGAGACCTATTTACACCCCCACCCAGCTCCAGTCAGCACCCTACCTAGCTCCAGTCAGTGTATATACTTTTAAAGAGACTACTGGACAAGCACTGGGCAGACTCAGAAATAACCCTCCACCGCCTGTACCATAATTCACCAAACACTATTATTATGATCCACCTTATAGAAGAAAAACAAAAACATTATACGGAGTAGCACAACAAAAACAGTACCTAACGGAGGAGCCTCTACGTTACCGTGTGTTGAGAGAGACGAGGATTCACCCATTGTAGAGCAACAATAACCACCACACCTTTATACTCGTTACTTAAACTGACTTCTATTAACGTCACCTTACTTGACCTTTCTTCCAATCAAAACCCAACCAAAGCAAACCTAACCTAACCAAACTACTGTAACCAAACCTAACCTAACCCAGTACACACACACACACGAAGGTAGCATGTGTGAGCATCATCCAACACAAAATTTCATGTTTGGGGAGAATCCGTCAGGGTCACTGTATAAGGTGATGGGGGGCGAGAGATGGTGAGGTCGGCCTTGAAGTTCTTCCATATGTAGGCTATGTAAGGTGAAGCACCGCCCAAAACACATATACGACTGAAGGCCGACGAGTACAACCGACCGACCGACCGACCGACCAAACCAAACCCAACCCAACCCAACCCAACCAAACCCAATCCAACCTGCTATCCGCGTGTGTGTGTGTGTGTGGGTGGGTGGCAGAGACAGCCAGCCGCCCATCTTGCTAGTGTGGGCGGCAGCGGGAGTCAACAGGACCAAGCTGGGATCCGCCCGCGACCTTCAGAGACCTGCTATAATACTCACAAGGACACAGACTGCCCCATGAAAACACCGGGGATAATAATAATATTGATGGTACTGATAATAATAATAAAAAAAGGGGTTAGGTTTGGTTTTAGATTAGATTAGACTAGACTAGGTTAACGTTATATTAGGTTAGGTTAGGATTATGCTAACATTAGGGTGGTTAATCTTCAGGTGATTAATTCTATTTCTACAATGTCTTCCGCAAGTCTCTTATGTCGGCAGCTCTTTCATCTTTCACCATTAACCCTTTGAGGACGATCGTACACATGAGGTTAAGATATTGTACTCAAGGTATTAAGACTTCGCACTAAAATATAATTAAACCTAACCTAACCTTAACCTAGATATGTACAGAAACGAATCTACAACCTAACCTCACCAAACCTAACCTAACCTGTGAGCATCAACCCACCTGACTCCTCAACTTCAAAACTGTTGCCGTGAAAAAATGGCCCCGAGCAACAGGGCATCCATCACGAGAGAGAGAGAGAGAGAGAGAGAGAGAGAGAGAGAGAGAGAGAGAGAGAGAGAGCACACCGCCTCTCATGATGACTCTCCAAGGTGAGGGAGGTAAGAGGCTTTTATGATGATATTTTTAGTCTCATAGGAAAACAAGACCTTGGGAAACTATGTAATTAAAGGCGTTTTAATCTCTGACATCATCTGTTTGTCCTAAGTAGTAACAAGTAAGAGATGATTTATATGTCGGCCCAAGTGTTGAAATAATTACTCCTCAAGTCCGTGCCCCGCTCGCCTAATGACCGACTAACACACACACAGCTGCAGGTAGAGAGAGACACTGAACAGGTAGAATATATAACTAAATTAGCCTTACACGTCTATGCCTTACGTAAGTGATATAAAAAAAACAAGACCCTCATATGCCACGTGTAGGTCATAATACCTTCTTCTTCCATCTTAATTAAATGACATCAACAAACACGACTTGTTTTGTTACATCTGCACGTGAGAGTTACGACGCATACAGTGTATATATGTCTCTTACACCAGGGAGCCAAAAACTGACCTTGAGATGCAACAAATCAAACACGATGACTTAACCCTTCAGTGACTGGGAGAATAAGGCATTAATATTACCCACACCGAACACCACGAGGAGGAGGAACACACACACACACACACACTCCAACAGTCTCCCTCAAACAGACAAAACAACAAGACCTTCAAGGTGGATCAAATACCACATCACCAATAACTTCATCTCATAACCACGAGATTTAAATAAAACTAGTAGGTATCGGTGTCCAGAGAGACCTTGGGATACAGCACACCGTTCAGGTTTCTACAGTAGACTAGAGAGACGTTAAGTACAAGATGGGTGGCCGGCCGAACCATGTAACCAGGGTAATGTGTGTGTTGTGATGCAGGTGAGACGCTGACCAGGTAGTGTAACAACAACACCGTAGGAATAACATCCACCACCTAATGAACACCATCCACTAGATTCAGGTACCGTACACCCTACTGAAGGAAGGTCATCCCTAACATCTAGTACCAACCACTTCCCCTAGAGCCCTGAAGTCCTAAAACAAGTAGCACTAAACACCTTTAATATGACCAGGACGTCACAATCTCCTCAGTTACACCACAAGACCCGGTGTACCTCGTCCCCACACTACCCGCCTGAAGAAGAGCTCCCCGCAACACACTCCAAGGTAGGTAGGTAGTAGGTAGGTAGGTACTCTTAGGTGCCACAAGATGATGGCACCTCACTCCATACACTAGAGAAGGAATGTACTTATTATCGAACTCGTCACAGATAAATTGACACAAACATACAAACAAACAAACAACACACAAACACACACACACACACACACACACACACACACACACACACACACACAGAGGCAAACTTTACTTAGAACATGAAAGCAGATTAGACCAAAGCTCATATGTAACAGATAAGAAAGACACAAATGGTCTTAGGAGTTAAAATTCTGTGGTGATATGTTGACGTGTGTGTGTGTGTGTGTGTGTGTGTGTGTGTGTGTGTGTGTGTGTGTGTGTGTGAGAGATAACAAGCAGAGGAGCACCAAGAAGAACATTTAAAGTACCTGGAGATTTGCCCCACCCCTGCTTACTTCACCTGATGATAAAACACTACCTGGGGGAATAGGTTAGGTTAGGTTAGGTAAGAATGGGCTGAGTTAAGTTGGGTTGGGTTAAGTTGGGTTGGGTTAAGTTGGGTTAAGTTAGCATTAGGTTAGGTTAAGTTAAGTTAGGTTAAGTTAGCATTAGGTTAGGTTAGGTTAAGTTAAGTTGGGTTAAGTTAGCATTAGGTTAGGTCAGGTTAAATTAGGTTAGTTCGGGTTGGTCTCAGTTGGGCTGGGTTACGTTATGTTATGTTCGTGTGCTTACTCATCAAGTTAAAAAAGCTGGGGTGATAATCTTAAGGTGACCTAATTTCAGAATAATCGTTGAGGTATGAACAGGACTACACCACACTCCTGCCATGAAGGGAAGGGGGTTAAATATAGGTCACGGGGGGGGGGGGTTAAATATAGGTCACGGGGGGTTAAATATAGGTCACGGGGGATTAAATATAGGTCACGGGTCATATAATCTCGTCCCCAGCTTATTTCACCTTAAGATTAACCACCCTAACGCTAACCTAAGTTAACCAACCTGATATAATAAAATATAACCAAAGCTAACCTAAGCTAACCAACCGGATATAATAACCTTACCTAAAACCTAACCCCGAACACCAGTTAGCGTAAGAGTGTATTATGTGAACGTGAAATAAGAAGAGGGGAAGGGACACACACACACACACACACACACACACACAAGGCACCAAGATGGGACCACTCTGCTTCCTTATGCTCATCAATGATGCCCTAAGAGAAACCCCTGCTCGCTGGAAATATGTCGACGACTCCACCATTGGGATCAGCGTCAACAATTCTGCTCCCAACTTTACCGCCCTTCAGGATTTATTGAACAGTCTCCAAAACTGGGCCACCAACAACCATGTCACCATCAACCATACCAAGACCATGGTTATGCACATCAACCTCTCCTCCGACATTGTCCCACCTCCTTCCATTACTCTAGGTCCGAACACACTCCAGGTTGTAGATTCCACGAAGCTCCTCGGCGTCACCATAGACAACAAACTAAATTGGAAACCACACGTCAGTGAAGTTGTCAAATCCTCCAGTTTCCGTCTCCAGCTCCTCCGCCGACTCAAGTCCCTCGGAGTTCCTGCACCCGAGCTCCTCAGTGTTTACACAACATTCATACTTCCCAAGCTCACCTATGCCTCCCCCCACCTGGTCTTCCTCCCTAAATGCCACATAACGTAAACACCTAGAAAAAGTGCAAAAGAGGGCATGCAAAATTATTCTCTCCCCTTCCTACTCCACATATCAAGAAGCGCTCAACACACTGACCCTTTCGACTCTCACTGACCATCACCACGACCTCATCTGCAAATTTGGTAAGAAGCTTCTACACCATCCTCGACACCGGCTCCTACTACCACCTGAGATCCCTAGTCCGAGAATTGCTGTTCGACACCACAACCGCATCCAGCCCATACGTGCACGAACTGATCGCTATAAGAACAGCCCAGTCCCAACCATTGTAAAAATTATCAATAACTTGTAATAAACCAGTGTATTCACTCCCAGTAAACACTACTCCTTGCACTGTCACTATGTTGAAATGAACTGTAGTTTGAGCTTTTCCCCATCTAGTTATTATATGTCTTATTTGTGTCACTTATGTTACTTGTATATTATTTGTAATTCGAAACCTATTCCCCAAATATGTAACTGTATATTTTCAGCCTTCTGGCTGCCAAGCTCTTTCAATAAACCGTTAATTATTATTATTATTATTATTATTACACACATATACACACACACACACTACATCCTTGACCACCGAAGGGTCAAGACGTACCTGGCGCTCCTCTCGGAGCAGCCAGGTCAACTGTTAAGTTGGCCCATACCAACTCCCTCCCCTGAACCCTCCTCCCCACCGGAATATCAACAAGTTCTCGCCAGAAGTTACAATTTCATTTAGGAAAGGAACGGAACCAGTGTTAAACAGAGGTGAACAGTGGTGAACAGTGCTTAAGTCAGTGAGAACAACTCAACCTTCACACAGTGAGGTCCCAGGTACCCAGTGATAACGGCCCGTGAGACCCAACAACAACCAGGGATGTGTTAATCCGTCTATGATAAGAAGGCCTGGGACCACACCTCACTCATATAACACCATCTGTGAGGGAATTACTACACCACGTCAGGTCCCTCATAACACCATCTGTGAGGGAGTTACTACACCACGTGAGGCCACTCATAACACCATCTGTGAGGGAATTACTACACCACATGAGGCCCCTCATAACACCATCTGTGAGGGAATTACTACACCACGTCAGGTCCCTCATAACACCATCTGTGAGGGAGTTACTACACCACGTCAGGCCACTCATAACACCATCTGTGAGGGAATTACTACACCACATGAGGCCCCTCATAACACCATCTGTGAGGGAATTACTACACCACGTCAGGTCCCTCATAACACCATCTGCGAGGGAATTACTACACCACGTCAGGCCACTCATAACACCATCTGCGAGGGAATTACTACACCACGTGGTCCCTCATAACACCATCTGTGAGGGAATTACTACACCACGTGAGGTCCCTCATAACACCATCTGCTTGGGAACTACTACACCACGTGAGGTCCCTCCTAACACCATCTGGGAGGGAGTTACTACACTACATGTTTGCTGTTCAACACCTACATTAATCTGTATGTTCACTGTATGTTCCTTTACCTTTCTCCAATGAAGGCTTTTGTTAAACCACCAATGTATGTAATAAGTCATTTATGTCCAATGTACATTTTCAGCCTTCGGGCTGCAGAACTTTTTCAATAAACCGTCAATTATCATTATTATTATTATTATTATTACACACACACACACACACACACACACACACACACACACACTCGCGCGCTCTCTCTCTCTCTCTCTCTCTCTCGCGACAAACACGGTTATCTATAAAAGATATCTAGCAGGGAGGTTGAGAACTTGAGCATCATTACCGAAAATACAAATATTGTGGTATTATCAGCACATCCAAAATTCAGTAAAATTTAAAGGACAACTTGGGTAATTAGGTTAGGTTAGGTTACAGTCAGTACACGCTTCTCTCTCACGATAAAGCACAATACGAGTGGAGTGCTGTTATCAGAAGGGCCTTGAGTTTTCACTTTTTAAAGCATAATGTATTCCAGAGAGAGAGAGAGAGAGAGAGAGAGAGAGAGAGAGAGAGAGAGAGAGAGAGAGAGAGAGAGAGAGAGAGAGAGAGGGGGGGGGGGGGGGGAACTGACTACCTGACCGTGGCATGGGAGAGGAAAGAGAAACAGGTACACTACAAAGAGCTGTCATCAGTGTGTGAGGCAACAGGAAGACCATCAGCGTGTAAAAGAGACTGCGGGGACAAGAACACCTCCCTGAAGCACTCCCAACAATAATGACCAATAGTGTGAGTTGTTTATCTCTTACACGGTCCCGGTGAATATAAGCCACCGTGGGTCCCCATAGCTCTGCCGGAACACATAAAGGTGACAAAAAGAGTTAATATCACTGAAGGTTATGATGCAATGATGAAAATATCTTACTTCAATAGGGGGCCACAGCTCTGGTTTAAAGTTATAAAAAAACCACCTAAATTAACCTTGAAATAGATAAATATGATACGAAGCTGTACAACAAATCTCACCTCAATGCACGAAGGTTATCTCAAGTTTCTGAACAAAAACGATAGTCCACTCACTCTTGTTGGCTGTGGGTCGCGGGTAAACATCACACGCTCCTCTACACGTGTTGACAAGACCACCCAAATACAAGGTGTTAGGCGGACAATGAAGGTCATATTATACAATAGGAGAATGATAAGTAATCTTTATTATTATGTCTTTATGGAGTGCATTATTATTATTATTACCCACACCATATAAATATAATTGTATTATTATTATTATTATTATTTCAACAATCGGCAAAACACCAATGACCTCGTACACACACCCCACCATGTAATCGCCTCTCCTTCCATCCCACTCTCCCCCATTACCCCAACCCTAGTCCACCCCATTACCCATCCTTCCCTCCGCCTTCCCCCCCACCCAATCCCATTCCATCCCTCTCCCTTACCCCCACCCGCCCCTAAACCCTTTATCACCGCCACTGGACAGCAGAAACAAGGTCAACGAGTTAATGACCGTCTTTATCAACGCTGACTGATAACAACTGGGAGGAGGAGGAAGTCTTATCACGCCGCTATGAGAAAAGAGAAAAAAAAGACCTCAGGAAAACTAGGAACTTCAGCTTAATCCCGACCTGATGATTAAATACCCCAATGCTAACCTACCCTAAACCGACCTGATGATTAAATACCCCAATGCTAACCTAACCTAACCTAACCCGACCTGATGATTAAATACCCCAATGCTAACCTAACCTAACCCAACCTGATGATTAAAAACCCCAATGCAAACCTAACCTAACCTAACCCAACCTGATGATTAAATACCCCAATGCTAACCTACCCTAAACCGACCTGATGATTAAATACCCCAATGCTAACCTAACCTAACCTAACCCGACCTGATGATTAAATACCCCAATGCTAACCTAACCTAACCTAACCTAACCTGACCTGACCTGACCTAACCTAACCTAACCCGACCTGATGATTAAAAACCCCAATGCAAACCTAACCTAACCTAACCCGACCTGATGATTAAATACCCCAATGCTAACCTAACCTAACCTAACCCGACCTGATGATTAAATACCCCAATGCTAACCTAACCTAACCTAACCCAACCTGATGATTAAATACCCCAATGCTAACCTAACCTAACCCGACCTGATGATGAAATACCCCAATGCTAACCTAACCTAACCTAACCTAACCCGACCTGATGATGAAATACCCCAATGCTAACCTAACCTAACCCGACCTGATGATGAAATACCCCAATGCTAACCTAACCTAACCCGACCTGATGATGAAATACCCCAATGCTAACCTAACCTAACCCGACCTGAGAGAGAGAGAGTGAATTAAGTCTCTGTGCTATGGTAAAGTTGTAAAGGAGTTTCTTGTTCCACCACACCACAAGGACTGCCCTGTACATCTTTTCCTCCTTAGATACTGGCCAGAGGGAGGGATAGACAGACACATACACACACACACACACGCTACAGTAAGGAGTTAAAATTAAAACGGACACGTGGTTATCAGAGCCGGATGGAGGAAACTCAAGGAAGTGTTAATATGAATCTCACTTAATTATATACTAGTTGCGTTCATTAATAATATGTGTTTGTTTACTCTCTCTCTCTCTCTCTCTCTCTCTCTCTCTCTCTCTCTCTCTCGTGACAGGTACACAGGTAAAGGTAAACACAATGAATGGTATTGGGAAAAATCCTGACCCACTTATGTGTGATTATTGAAAACACATCTTCATTGACAGACCCCGTGATGGAGCATTATTGTGGCGGTGATGGAGCATTATTGTGGTGGTGATGGAGCATTACTGTGGCGGTGATGGAGCATTATTGTGGTGGTGATGGAGCATTATTGTGGTGGTGATGGAGCATTATTGTGGCGGTGATGGAGCATTATTGTGGTGGTGATGGAGCATTATTGTGGTGGTGATGGAGCATTATTGTGGTGGTGATGGAGCATTATTGTGGTGGTGATGGGGCATTATTGTGGTGGTGATGGAGCATTATTGTGGTGGTGATGGAGCATTATTGTGGTGGTGATGGAGCATTATTGTGGTGGTGATGGAGCATTATTGTGGTGGTGATGGAGCATTATTGTGGTGGTGATGGAGAATTATTGTGGTGGTAATGGAGCATTATTGTGGTGGTGATGGGGCATTATTGTGGTGGTGATGGAGCATTATTGTGGTGGTGATGAAGTATTATTGTGCTGGTGGTGGAGCATTATTGTGGTGGTGGTGGAGCATTATTGTGGTGGTGATGGAGCATTATTGTGGTGGTGATGGAGCATTATTGTGGTGGTGATGGAGTATTATTGTGGTGGTGATGGAGCATTATTGTGGCGGTGATGGAGCATTATTGTGGTGGTGATGGAGCATTATTGTGGTGGTGATGGAGTATTATTGTGGTGGTGATGGAGTATTATTGTGGTGGTGATGGAGCATTATTGTGGTGGTGATGGAGCATTATTGTGGTGGTGATGGAGCATTATTGTGGCGGTGATGGAGCATTATTGTGGCGGTGATGGAGCATTATTGTGGTGGTGATGGAGCATTATTGTGGTGGTGATGGAGCATTATTGTGGTGGTGATGGAGCATCATTGTGGCGGTGATGGAACATTATTGTGGCGGTGATGGAGCATTATTGTGGCGGTGATGGAGCATTATTGTGGCGGTGATGGAGCAATATTGTGGCGGTGATGGAGCATTATTGTGGTTATGGTATTGTTACTGGTGGAGGTGGTAGTGATAACAAGCATTATTTCAGTACTGTTGATAATGACAAGGATCCAAGAGCATAATAATGGTGGTGGTGACAAACATTATAGACAAGCTGGTGGAAGTACAGTATTGAGAAGAATTAATTTTGTGGTCTGACCTCACTAGAGGAAAGGTCACGGCTGCTTAGCTCTACTCCCGAGGATAATTATCAGATATGGCTAGTGCTACTGGTGAAGGGGGTTACGCCCGTCTATGGGCAGAGTTACAGAAATCCAAGGAAAAAGCCCTGAAATTAGAGTTAGAAAACTTGAAATTAAAGGAAGAGATAGCAACGCTGAAGGAAGAAACGGGACAAAGAAAGCCGGTGAATGAAGATAACTCTGGGGATTGGAAGGTTATGAGGGGAGGGACGACTAAACTGGTGGTGAAGAAAAACACCAAGGATACGACAACAACAGCTAAGTGTACCAACTCGTTCAGTCCCTTGATAGACGAATTGGACGTTAGTACAGTCAGGGACAGGGATGACAAGGAAGGTATAAAAAGTTTAATTGTTGATGACTCACAGGTAAAGTACCTGGACAGAGCCTTTTGTGGTAAAAACAAAAATAGGATGAGGGTGTCTTTGCCAGGGGCTGGGGTGGGGGATATAGTTGACAGGATGGGCAATATCTTGTCTGGTAATTGGAACAAACCCATTATCTGCCTCAGTGCAGGAGGCAATGATATTGGCCGTTGTAGGAGTGAAGAGCTTCTTGATAAGTTCAAGACAGCTATAGATCGTATTAGGATTAAGGGAGGGATCCCTATCATATGCGGTGTCCTGCCTAGAAGGAGAGTTAGCAATGAATGGTTGTCAAGGGCAGTTGGTGTCAACGGCCGTCTTGATGGATATTGCAAGTCAATATCAGTCCCATTCATTGAGAACTGGGACAACTTCTACGGCAGAAGGGACCTTTATGCTAGGGATGGGGTGCACCTGTCTAGGGATGGAGTAGGAACCCTGGCTGGGGCTCTAGAGGGGGCAGTTCAAAAGATATCGAAGTCTTTAAACTGCTAGGAGAACATATGAGCACGGGGGTGGAGGAGACTGCAGTGGTAGCGGGTGAACCAAGTGAAAGATTACAGGGAAATAGTCTTAGGAATGGTGACAAAACTAAATTAGACAGGGAATTTAAACCTTAACACGGTAAAGGGAGGACTCACAACACGACTAACTTAAATGTCTACTATGCGGACAGTAGAAGCATGAGAAACAAAATGGATGATATTAGGGCCTTGGTATGTACCGAAAAAATCGATATAATAGCATTCACTGAAACATGGATCAACCTAAACTCACGTGAGTTACCGGTCGAATACCAAATTGCGGATTAAAATTGTTCCATACTGATAGGCCGTCCAGGAAAGGAGGCGGAGTCGCCATCTATGATCAGGGATAATCTGAAGTGCGAAATAAATAAGGAAATAAAAACTGAGCGGAATACAGAAACAATTTGGAAAGAATTAATCGACGGTAGGGAAAAATTAATCATAGGAGTAATATATAAACCTCCCAATCTTGATAGAGTCAATGAGCGACTTATCTGGGATGAAATGAGCAGGGCTTCCATACACAACAAAGTCTGCATAGTAGGCGATTTTAACCTTGGCCAAATAAATTGCAGTGACCTTACGGGTAACTCAGTATCAGAGGATTTCCTCGAAACGATCCAGGACTGTTTCCTAAGTCAACATATAACCGAACCCACACGGGGTAATAATATACTCGATTTAGTTCTGTCGAACAGAGAAAACCTCATTAGCAATGTCGAGGTAGGGAACGAAATTGCAAACAGCGATCACAAAGAAATTAGATTTCAGTTAGATTTTCAGGTCAGACGTAAAGGGAATTGTATTAAAGTCCCAGATTTCAGAAAGGCAAACTTTGATAGTTTAAAGAGGCAGCTGAGAGAGGGGGTGTCTCGCTTGGATGTGAACCAAGATGACACCGACCTGATAACGAGATCTGAGATTGCCGAGTTCCACGACAATTTAAATAACGAGTTACTTAAGGCACAAAGGCAGAACATACCATACAAAAAACTCAGATCAGACAACAATGACCCTAAATGGATAAATAATTATTTATAGAACATTATTGGCCAAAGGAAGGCTATAGGTAGAAGCATAAATCGTGGCGAATTTTACCTCCGGGAGTATTATAAGGTATTGGCCAGTAGGGTTAGGACCGAGATAAGAAAAGCCAAGAGGAACTATGAACTGAAGGTGGCAGAGGAGGCGAAAACAAACCCCAAAGGAGTCTACCAAATGTATCAAACTAAAACACGAGATAAGATTGGACCAATACGTTCAGATACCGGAGAGCTAACTGATAACGACGGAGAAATGAGCAAATATCTGAATAAATATTTTTCAACAGTTTTCACCAACGAAAATTTAAACATGATACCCGAGGCACCGACTCTATTGAGAGATAGAGAAGAAAACAAATTAAGCGAGATAGTAGTGACTAGTAACGATATTAGTAAGCAAATAGACAAACTGAAGCCTAATAAGTCACCTGGTCCCGATGAGATATTTGCCAGAGTATTAAAGGAATGTAAAGATGAGCTTAGTATGCCCTTAGCAAAGTTGTTTAACATGTCATTAAAAACAGGTGTCGTACCAGAATCCTGGAGGATAGCGAATGTAATACCAATTTTCAAGAAGGGGGATAGACCACTATCCTCTAACTACCGCCCAATGAGTCAAACATCAATAGTAGGTAAATTACTAGTCTCAAATATTTCAAACTCTATTCGAAACCACCTGGAGAAGCACAAGTTGATCAGTGATTCCCAACATGGCTTCACAAGCGGGCGTTCATGTATAACTAATCTATTAACATTCTTTTCATCAGTTTTCGAATCGGTGGACGAGGGGCACAATTATGGTGTGGTATATCTCGACTTTAGCAAAGCCTTCCACAGAGTCCCCCACGAAAGACTAATTAGAAAAGTAGAAGCGCCTGGCATCAAAGGTAATATCCTTAAATGGATTAGGGCGTGGTTACAGAACAGGAAACAGCGAGTGAGCATAAACGGCACTAAAATCGCATTGGAGCAACGTCACTAGTGGAGTTCCCCAAGGCTCAGTACTTGGACCATTATTATTTATTATATACATAAACGACATATATATCGGCATAGACAGCAACATAAGTAAATTTGCTGATGACACTAAAATACGACGTGTAATTAAATCTGACGAGGACTCCGCAAAACTACAGGAAGATCTAAACAAATTTTTCGAATGGTCGGAAAAATGGCAGATGAAATTCAATGTGGACAAATGTAAAGTACTCAGTATAGGAGATGTAAACAGGGAAACCAGTTACCAGATGAACAACGATGCCATTGTGGAATCCAACTGCGAGAGAGATTTAGGAGTAATGATAAGTAGGAATCTTAAGCCAAGTAAACAATGTGTTTTGGCTCGTAACAAGGCTAATAAAGTACTTGGGTTCATACAAAGGAGTGTTAGTTACAAGACTAGCGAGGTCATCTAAAATTATATCTAGCGCTTGTGAGACCTCACCTGGATTACGCAGTTCAGTTCAGGTCACCTTATTACAGAATGAATATAGAATCATTGGAAAGAATCCAGAGGAGAATGACAAGACTAATCCCGGGCATTAGGAACCTTGAATACAGAGACAGGTTAAAGCATCTTAATTTGCACTCCCTGGAGAGACGTAGAGTGAGGGGCGACATGATAGAGGTGTATAAAGGGAAGTCACGGTTAAACAAAGGGGACATTACAAAGGTACTCAAACTATCCAACCAGGAGCGAACCCATAACAATGGTTTTAAAATAGACAAATTTAGATTTCGGCGTGAAATTGGTAAACACTGGTTTGGAAACAGAGTAGTGGATGAGTGGAACAAGTTACCAAATATCATCATTAACTCGAATACGCTGAATAGCTTCAAACATAGGTTGGATGCTTATATGAGCAATAAGGGTTGGGAGTAAATGGGACTGCCCAGTACGGGCCAATAGGCCCGCTGCAGTTTCCTCCATTCTTATGTTCTTATGAAGCTATTCAGCGTATTCAAGTTAATGATGATATTTGGTAACTTGTTCCATTCATCCACTACTCTGTTTCGAAACCAGTGTTTACCTATTTCACGCCTAAATCTAAATTTGTCTAATTTAAAACCATTGCTACGAGTTCGCTCCTGGTTGGATAGTTTGAGTACCTTTGTAATGTCCCCTTTGTTTAGCCCTGACTTCCATTTATACACCTCTATCAGGTCGCCCCTGGCTCTACGTCTCTCGAGGGAGTGCAAATTAAAATGCTTTAACCTGTCTCTATACTCAACGTTCCTAATGCCTTTGTGCGTTAAGTAACTCACTATTTAAATTGTCGTGGAAATCGGCAATCTCAGATCTCGTTATCAGGTCGGTGTCATCTGTCAGGTTCACGGCCAAGCGCGACACCCCCTCTCTCAGCTGCCTCTTTAAACTGTCAAAGTTTGCCCTTCTGAAATCTGGTACTTTAGTGGAATTTTCCTTACGTCTGCCCTGAAAACCTAACTGGAATCGAATTTCTTTGTGAACGTTGTTTGCAAGTTCGTTCCCTACCTCGACATTGCTGATGAGGTTTTCTCTGTTCGACAGAACTAAATCGAGTATATTATTACCCCGTGTGGGTTCGGTTATATGTTGACTTAGGAAACAGTCCTGGATCGTCTCGAGAAAATCCTCTGATTCTGAGTTACCCATAAGGTCAGTCCAATCTATTTGGCCAAGGTTAAAGTCGCCTACTATGCAGACTTTGTTGTGTATGGAAGCCCTGCGCATTTCATCCCAGATAAGTCGCTCATTGACACTATCAAGATTGGGGGGTCTATATATTACTCCTGTGATTAATTTTTCCCGACCGTCGCTTAATTCTATCCAAATTGTTTCTGTATTCCTCTCAGTTTTTATTTCCTTACTTATTTCACACTTCAGATTATCCCTAATATACATTGCTACTCCGCCTCCTTTCCTGGACGGCCTATCAGTATGGAACAATTTTAATCCGCAATTTGGTATTCGACTGGTAACTCACGTGAGTCTAGGTTGATCCATGTTTCAGTGAATGCAATTATATCGATTTTTTCGGTACATACCAAGGCACTAATATCATCCATTTTGTTTCTCATACTTCTACTGTTCGCGTAGTATACATTTAAGTTAGTGGTGTTCTGAGTCCTCCCCTTACCGCGTTTAGTATTAAACTCCCTGTCTAATTTAGTTTTGTCATCATTCCTAAGACTATTTCCCGGTAATCTTTCGCTTTGTTCACCCGCTCCCACTGCAGTCTCCTCCACCCCCGTGCTCATATGTTCTTCTAGCAGTTTAAAGACTTCGATATCTTTTGAACTGCCCCCTCTAGAGCCCCAGCCAGGGTTGCTACTCCATCCCTAGACAGGTGCACCCCATCCCTAGCATAAAGGTCCCTTCTGCCATAGAAGTTGTCCCAGTTGTCAATGAATGGGACTGATATTGACTTGCAATATCTGTCAAAACGGTCGTTGCCACCAACTGCCCTTGACAACCATTCACTGCCAACTCTCCTTCTAGGCAGGACACCGCATATGATAGGGATCCCTCCCTTAGACCTAATACGATTTATAGCTGCCTTGAACTTATCAAGAAGCTCTTCACTCCTACACCGGCCAATATCATTGCCTCCTGCACTGAGGCAGATAATGGGTTTGTTCCCATTACCAGACAAGATATTGTCCATCCTGTCAATTATATCCCCCACCCCAGCTCCTGGCAAACACACCCTCATCCTATTTTTGTTTTTACCACAAAAGGCCCTGTCCATGTACCTTACCTGTGAGTCACCAACAATTAAAGTTTTTATACCTTCCTTGTCATCCCTGTCCCTGACTGTACTAACGTCCAATTCGTCTATCAAACATAGGTTGAATGCTTATATGAGCAATAGGGGTTGGGTGTAAACGGGACTGCCCAGTATGGGCCAATAGGCCCGCTGCAGTTTCCTATGTTCTTCACCATCACAACCACACCTCTCCACCACCACAACCACACCTCTCCACCATCACAACCACACCTCTCCCCTACCACAACCACACCTCTCCACCATCACAACCACACTTCTTCACCATCACAACCACACCTCTCCACCACCACAACCACACTTCTTCACCATCACAACCACACCTCTCCCCTACCACAACCACACCTCTCCCCCACCACAACCACACCTCTCCACCACCACAACCACACCTCTCCCCCACCACAGCCACACCTCTCCCCCACCACAACCACACCTCTCCCCCACCACAACCACACCTCTCCCCCACCACAGCCACACCTCTCCCCCACCACAACCACACCTCTCCCCCACCACAACCACACCTCTCCCCCACCACAACCACACCTCTCCACAACCACACCTCTCCACCACCACAACCACACCTCTCCCCCACCACAACCACACCTCTCCCCCACCACAACCACACCTCTCCCCCACCACAACCACACCTCTCCCCTACCACAACCACACCTCTCCCCTACCACAACCACACCTCTCCACCACCACAACCACACCTCCATCACCACCACACCTCTCCCCACCACAGCCACACCTCTCCACCATCACAACCACACCTCTCCACCACCACAACCACTCTCCACCACCACAACCACACCTCTCCACAACCACACCTCTCCCCCACCACAACCACACCTCTCCACCATCACAGCCACACCTCTCCACCATCACAACCACACCTCTACCCACCTCTCCACCACCACACCTCTCCCCCACCACAACCACACCTCTCCCCCACCACAGCCACACCTCTCCCCCACCACAACCACACCTCTCCCCACCACTACCACACCACTCCACCATCACAACCACACCTCTCCACCACCACAACCACACCTCTCCCCCACCACAGCCACACCTCTCCACCATCACAACCACACCTCTCCCCCACCACAACCACACCTCTCCACCATCACAACCACACCTCTCCCCCACCACAACCACACCTCTCCACCATCACAACCACACCTCTCCCCCACCACAGCCACACCTCTCCACCATCACAACCACACCTCTCCCCCACCACAACCACACCTCTCTACCATCACAACCACACCTCTCCCCCACCACAACCACACCTCTCCACCATCACAACCACACCTCTCTCCCACCACAACCACACCTCTCCACCATCACAACCACACCTCTCCCCCACCACAACCACACCTCTCCACCATCACAACCACACCTCTCTCCCATCACAACCACACCTCTCTCCCACCACAACCACACCTCTCCACCATCACAACCACACCTCTCCCCCACCACAACCACACCTCTCCCCTACCACAACCACACCTCTCCCCTACCACAACCACACCTCTCCACCACCACAACCACACCTCCATCACAACCATACCTCTCCACCACCACAACCACACCACCATAACAACCCTGTCTCATCATTCACGTTGTTGTAACTCCCAGGAAAATTAATCATTACCAGCGTCCTACTTAACACCTGACACGAACGCTTACACAACACTAAAGTGATTAAGGCTGCGAGTAAGTCTTCAGCACCACACACACACACACACACACACACACACCTCTGAAAGCAAATCTAAGCAAGGTGAAGATAATAGTTTTGTGTATGGTGCTAACCTGAGTCTAATATAGTGTTTGTGGTACAGTGTGTGTGTGTGTGTGTGGTGTGTGTGTGTGTGTGTGTGAGTGTGTGTGTGTGTGTGTGTGTTAAGTGATCAGGGATTCAAATAACTTAGAGTGAAAGGCTAATTGAGCGAATCTCTGCCGTGTAGCTTCAGTGAGCCAGTAAGGGGAGCACCAGCCAACCACCCTCCCACCTCTTTACCACCCTGGGCAGCACCACACAGCCAAAACCTCATTATTCGGTACAATGAACATTATATTCCAAACATTTACACAAAAAACACATGAACATTTACACTGTGTACGTTTTCATGAATGTAAATAAGCCTGCATATTGTGCTTGATGTTTGTTAAAAAAAAAATATATATATATATGTATATATATATATATATATATATATATATATATATATATATATATATATATATATATATATATATATATATAACTTTGTGTTATTGGCTGTATACATATACATAAAATAATAAAAATACATCATACCGGTAATGGTTGTATTTTCATAAAACACGTTAGAAGGTAACACAACTCACCTCCATAACTTAATAACAAACAACAATATTAAACAACAACAATAAACAACAACAACAAACAAACCTAAAACCAACATAGCCAACCCCGCCTCTGTACTGCCAGCCAACGGGTTAAAACTTCCTGTTATCTGTGTTTACGTAACGGGTACATAAACTTTTATACAGCCTGTGTTATCATTAAACCCTTAAGCCTTCAGGTGTAAATATCTGGTAAATTATGAGAGATTCCCACTATACCATGTCTGCACGGTCATATAAAGGTGGTGGTGATGGTGGTGGAGGGGAGGAGGAGTATGTGGGAGAGAGGGAGGAAGGAGGGAGAAAGGGAAGGCGACGGAGAGAGGGAGGGAGGGAGGGGTTATGAAGCAGGTGTAGCGGTGAGGTCTGCTTAGAATACGGTACAAGTGATGAGCTGAGCCTGAGTCACTGCCCGCCCACCTGGCCACCCTCATCCACCCACCTGGCCACCCTCACCCACCCAATTCCACCCTCACCCGCCCACGCAACCACAGCTTCCTCAACACCTGTTATAAGAACATAAGAATGGAGGAAACTGCAGCGGGCCTATTGGCCCATACTGGGCAGTCCCGTTTACACCCAACCCCTATTGCTCATATGAGCATCCAACCAATGTTTGAAGCTATTCAGCGTATTCGAGTTAATGATGATATTTGGTAACTTGTTCCATTCATCCACTACTCTGTTTCCAAACCAGTGTTTACCTATTTCACGCCTAAATCTAAATTTGTCTAATTTAAAACCATTGTTACGAGTTCGCTCCTGGTTGGATAGTTTGAGTACCTTTGTAATGTCTCCTTTGTTTAGCCCTGACTTCCACTTATACACCTCTATCAGGTCGCCCCTCGCTCTACGTCTCTCGAGGGAGTGCAGATTAAGATGCTTTAACCTGTCTCTATACTCAAGGTTCCTAATGCCCGGGATTAGTCTTGTCATTCTCCTCTGAATTCTTTCCAAGGATTCTATATCCATTCTGTAATACGGTGACCAGAACTGAACTGCGTAATCCAGGTGTGGTCTCACAAGAGCAAGATACAGTTTTAGGATGACCTCGCTAGTCCTGTAACTAACACTCCTTTGTATGAACCCAAGTACTTTATTAGCCTTGTTACGAGCAAAAACATATTGTTTACTTGGCTTAAGGTTCCTACTTAACATTACTCCTAAATCTCTCTCGCAGTCGGATTTCTCTATGGCATCGTTGTTCATCTGGTATCTGGTTTCTCTGTTTACATCTCCTATACTGAGTACTTTACATTTGTCCACGTTGAATTTCATCTGCCATTTTTCAGACCATTCGAAAAATTTGTTTAGATCTTCCTGTAGTTTTGCCGTATCACTCATCCACCCACACAACCAGCCGCTCATCCACCCACACAACCAGCCGCTCATCCACCCACACAACCAGCCGCTCATCCACCCACACAACCAGCCGCTCATCCACCCACACAACCAGCCGCTCATCCACCCACACAACCAGCCGCTCATCCACCCACACAACCAGCCGCTCATCCACCCACACAACCAGCCGCTCATCCACTCACACAACCAACCGCTCACCCACCCACACAACCAACCGCTCATCCACCCACACAACCAACCGCTCATCCACTCACACAACCAACCGCTCATCCACCCACACAACCAGCCGCTCATCCACCCACACAACCAGCCGCTCATCCACCCACACAACCAACCGCTCATCCACTCACACAACCAACCGCTCACCCACCCACACAACCAACCGCTCACCCACCCACACAACCAACCGCTCATCCACCCACACATCACAAATTCCTACCTTCAGACCTGCTGCTGTGTATACTGTACTGCACCTCTCCACACCTGCTGTTATAAACGCTACTCCACACCTGCGGTCATACATAAAACCATTTATTACCATCCTACACCTGTTAATATGTATATTACTCCATACACTTCCTCCTATGAACACTACTCCACACACCTGCTGGTATAAACACAACTTCACGCCTGTTTCAATCACCAAAACAAATGACGTCACCATGAGAGACCCTTAAACCACTCAATTCCAGGTCAGGTCATTGTTGGGTTAAATGTCTACCGGAGAGTCAGTCAAGGGAGGTGGACACAAGGCCTTACTACCGAGCTAAGACATACAGTATATCTTATTATTGAAACATTTATCAGGATTACAGTCAGGGCCGTCCCTAGGAGGGTGCGGGGCCCGGGGCAACTCAGCCACTGCGGGGCCCCAGATTATGCGGTCAGAGGAACCCACCCCCACCAACCCCCATGGGACTGTCGCTATGGATGGTAAGGTCACGGTTGTGATGGTGGCGTAAGCCGTCAGGTCAGATTAACCAGTCAACAGGTAATGTGTCCGAGGTCACTGGATCTAGTGCTGGGCCCCGCGGGGCCCCGGGCGGTCGCCCTTGTTCGCCCCCCCCCCCCCTCAAGGACGGGCCTGATTACAGTATATAGATATGGGGTCAGGAGAGGTCAAAGTCATCAACAGGCGAGGTCAAGAAGATTAAAAATAACAAGAATAATGATAACAATAATAAAAGTAACAATAATAATAATAATGGAAATATTAAAAATACAACAATAATAACAAAACAGCAATAATAATAATAATAAAAAGACGTGAAACAATTACCTATATAACAATTTAAACAACCAAGCTGGGGAGGGAGCTTATTTCACCTGATGATTAAACACCTTAACCTTCCCCCCCCCCCCCTCAGGTGAAATAAGCTGGGGATGTAGGGGGCTTTAATCTTCAGGTGATCTCCCCCCCCCCTCCCTGGTGAAATAAGCTGGGGTGGGGGGTGCCTAATCTACAGGTGATCCCAATACATTACAACGTGAAGGCGACAAAATGACCCAAGTCGTCTGAGGGGAGGATTAAGGAAAGAAGCCCCACCACACCTTAGGGTCACACCACACCTGAGGGTCACACCACACCTTAGGGTCACACCACACCTGAGGGTCACACCACACCTGAGGGTCACACCACACCTTAGGGTCACACCACACCTGAGGGTCACACCACACCTGAGGGTCACACCACACCTTAGGGTCACACCACACCTTAGGGTCACACCACACCTGAGGGTCACACCACACCTGAGGGTCACACCACACTCAGACACTCTTAACCAGGTGGATGTTTCTCCCTGACACCGGTTAACAGGAGAGCGTCAGGGACTATCTACGGTGGTCTAGGTGCAATTTTCACTCTTATTTCAGCTGTCATGTGGAGGAGGTTGAGTGTGCATATGGGACGGGCAATCATGTCTTTAGATAAAAGGAGGAAGAGGAAAGGGGAGAGAAGAGGAAAAGGAAGAGAAGAGAGAAGAGGAGGAAAATGAAGAAGGAAGAGGAAGAACAGGAGGAGGAGGAGGAAAACTGCACGTAACATCGTTTGAGAATCCATTTCAGTGTCGCTGCTGGTCGAGTGAGTCAGTTAGATGGATTCAGGCATCTCGAATCAGGGGTTACCAGTAGCAGCCAGGAATGGACCAATTAAAAGATGCCCAGCCAGACTCCAGGCCTTCGACGTGGAGTATCCGGGATTTTAATTGGAGGAGTAGATGGGGGGGATGGTAGGGAGTTGGGGGTAGAGGGAGGGAGTGAAGGTGGGGTGTAGTAGCGGGTTGGGGTAGAGGGAGTAAGGGGTTGGGGGAGTTGAAGGGGAGTGGCAGTAGAGAGAGAGAGTGTGTGGAAGGTTGGGGAAAGAGAGGGGGGGGGGGGAGTGTGGAGGGTCAAACAAACAAATAAACACAAGATTCATGTTTTGCTCAATGATCCGAATAAAGACACAAGCGGGGTGAAGGGAAGAAAGTGCTATATGCTCCAGATATTGATGATGATGACGGTCAGTTTCCCGTAAGTGCTTCAACAGCCAGGGTCACTAAGCACCATTCACCAGAGGTCTTTAACACTTTCTTCAACGCCACAACAAACAATCTCTAAAGAGTAGGTCTCCCACTTAGCATCTAATTCCTTCACAGCATCAATAAACAGTCATTTGTTTCGTCGACTGCGCCATCTATAAACATCTAACCCTCTGGAGAAACTAGATATTTATCATCACAATAAAATCAAATGAAAATCTCTAATGATCTGCATCACGACTCCATCCTTATATTCTGTTCGGCTCCTAACTCCAGTACACGAGTGAGGGAACAAGGAACATATATTAAGATATAAACAAGTATCAATGACAACACAGAGGACCAAAGTAGCACACATCCATAATGGCAACACAGAAAACCAAAGTAACACATCCACAATGGCAACACAGATCTAAAGAACACATACCCACAATGGCAATACGGGCGCCCATAGGCTTCCACAGAATCCTGAGAGGCCTTAACTACCGCCCAATCAGTCTAACATCAATAGTAGGCAAATTACTGGAAGCAATCATTTCAAACTCTATTCGAAATCACCTGGAGAAGCACCGATTGATCAATGATTCCCAGCATGGCTTCACAAGCGGACGTTCTTGCCTAACTAATCTATTAACATTCTTTTCATCAGTTTTCGAATCAGTGGACGAGGGGCACAATTATGATGTGGTATATCTCGACTTTAGCAAAGCCTTCGACAGAGTCCCCCACGAAAGACTAATTAGAAAGGTAGAAGCTCATGGCATCAAAGGTGACATCCTTAAATGGATTAGGGCGTGGTTACAGGACAGGAAACAGCGAGTGAGCATTAACGGCACTAAGTCCCATTGGAGCAACGTCACAAGTGGAGTTCCCCAAGGCTCAGTACTTGGACCATTATTGTTTATTATATACATAAACGACATAGATATCGGCATAGACAGCAACATAAGTAAATTTGCTGATGACACTAAAATAGGACGTGTTATCAAATCTGACGAGGACTCTGCAAAACTACAGGAGGATCTAAACAAATTTTTCGAATGGTCTGAAAAATGGCAGATGAAATTCAACATCGACAAATGTAAAGTACTCAGTATAGGAGATGTAAACAGGGAAACCAGATACCAGATGAACAACGATGCCATAGAGAAATCCGACTGCGAGAGAGATTTAGGAGTAATGATAAGTAGGAACCTTAAGCCAAGTAAACAATGTGTTTTTGCTCGTAACAAGGCTAATAAAGTACTTGGGTTCATACAAAGGAGTGTTAGTTACAAGACTAGCGAGGTCATCCTAAAACTGTATCTTGCTCTTGTGAGACCACACCTGGATTACGCAGTCCAGTTCTGGTCACCGTATTACAGAATGGATATAGAATCCTTGGAAAGAATTCAGA
The DNA here is from genome assembly GCA_958450375.1 of Homarus gammarus. Classification (NCBI taxonomy): domain Eukaryota; kingdom Metazoa; phylum Arthropoda; class Malacostraca; order Decapoda; family Nephropidae; genus Homarus; species Homarus gammarus. The sequence goes on from CAUDMG010001218.1 coordinate 134,426, forward strand.
GGAGAATGACAAGACTAATCCCGGGCATTAGGAACCTTGAGTATAGAGACAGGTTAAAGCATCTTAATTTGCACTCCCTTGAGAGACGTAGAGCAAGGGGCGACCTGATAGAGGTGTATAAGTGGAAGGCAGGGCTAAACAAAGGGGACATTACAAAGGTACTCAAATTATCCAACCAGGAGCGAACTCGTAACAATGGTTTTAAATTGGACAAATTTAGATTTAGGCGTGAAATAGGTAAACACTGGTTTGGAAACAGAGTAGTGGATGAATGGAACAAGTTACCAAATATCATCATTAACTCGAATACGCTGAATTGCTTCAAACATAGGTTGGATGCTCATATGAGCAATAGGGGTTGGGTGTAAACGGGACTGCCCAGTATGGGCCAATAGGCCCGCTGCAGTTTCCTCCATTCTTATGTTCTTATGTTAAACACCCGTGCACTGTATACACTAGAGACAGGGAGGCGTGTCCATACATCCGGCGGTGTTGTGTGGCCCTAATCTCATGCTAACAGCTGAGAGGAGGAGGAGGATGGCATGTTAGGGAGCATCTGTTTTCATTTATCTGTTAGTCTCTGATTTTATTTATTATTAGTATTTTTTGATTCGTGTCACTGTGAATCTTTCAGTGTGTTAGGGATGTTTACGTTATTGACACACACACACACACACACACACACCTCAACGTGACTTAACTACCATCACCAACGCACGCAACTTCTCCCATCCCCCACACCACCTTAATTATCCCCGCACGATAATGACTCAACTGCCCTCGTGTCTGTCTGTGTGTTTCTATTCCACCTGTACTCTGTCTGTCAGTCTCTGTTTACGAGATAACAAACCTGTGTGTACGTCCAACTGGAGTGTGTAGATAAATATAGATATTTGTAAAAGATCTCGATTGTTTTAGATTTGTTTCTGTAAGATTATTATTATTATTTCGCATTTACGGTGCGACCTGACTTACGTACGGTACGTTGTATTCCATGCTAGGGTATACTACTACAACTACTTTCTATTACTACTACTACGACTACTACTACAGTCATCACTATTATCACTCCCTCTGCATGGTTCACTTCTAACCAGTAGCTATTAAGACTAGTACACTATATACCTGCTAAACGACTGGCTGTCACCGGTAAGTCACGCCACTGTCACCCTCAAGAGTTGTGACACCACCAGGATAAAACACACACACACACATGATAAATCATCTCATCTCAAGTACATGACCCGTTATTAATCATGGTGACGGGCATTACCAGGACCACAAGGGTGCCATCAAGCAAGTGTTCCAAGTCTCAGTAATGACACAAGGAGCACATGAAGATTAGCCTCCCACAGTTTAATTCACCTGATGATTAGCAACCCTAACGCTAGCCTAACCTAACCTAACCAAATCAAGCGCTAATGCTAACCTAACGCTAATGTAACACTAACCCAACTCTAATCTAACCTAACCAAACTTAAAATAGCCACTATAACATGTATACGAGGCCACGACTAACGGACACTCAGACAGACGGACGTACGCCAACACTCTCCTCAGCGACCCCACCCCCCCCATGAACCCCATCACTACCCTCCACCCACCCCCCCCCCCCCGTCAACCCCAGAACTACCCCCCACCTCCCAGAACAAATCCCCATCTCCCGGAACAACCCTCTACTCTACCTCCCCCCACCTCCCGGAACTACCTGTAGAGTGCACACGAACCATTTAGTGTATCGTCTGACTACCCTAACAACCAATGGGGGTGAGGGGGGGGACTAAGTTATGGAAAGTTTAGTTAAATTAGGTTAAGGTGCAACAAACTGGGGTGTCTAATCTTCAGGTGTTTCCATTAACTTTCCCCACACCCACACACACGCGCCCCCTGCCAAGTCAATCCCGGAAGCACCATTAAATCACGCCCATAACAACTACCTAACTCACGCTTCCTTGGTCGTAAACCGGCTGGTGGATCTTCATCACGCGGCCCATTTTGGGGAGGCTTATCGCGCCGACGTCCTTAGATATGGCCAATAACACCGCAGCGTCTTAATTAAATTCTTTGGCCATCTCCGTGGCAGGTCTCATAGCCTGGCCATCTCCGCGGCACGTCTCATAACCTGGCCATCTCCGTGGCACATCTCATAACCTGGCCATCTCCGTGGCACGTCTCATAACCTGGCCATCTCCGTGGCACGTCTCATAACCCGGCCATCTCCGCGGCACGTCTCATAACCCGGCCATCTCCGCGGCACGTCTCATAACCTGGCCATCTCCGCGGCACGTCTCATAACCTGGCCATCTCCGTGGCGTCTTCAAAAGATATCATTAATTGAGACCAGGGCGACGCCAAACTCACCTTTAAGCTGAGTTGTTAGCGGGACTCTCTCTCTCTCTCTCTCTCTCTCTCTCTCTCTCTCTCTCTCTCTCTCTCTCTCACGTATAAATGACAGGTTGGTGAAATACATAAACAGACCAGTGAAGTATCAATTGGTGTTGGGAGGGGAGGAGAGGAGGGAGGGGGGAGGAGTGATGGGGGGAGGAGGGGAGGAGTATGTTGGAGGAGGGAAGGAGTGAGAGAAAGAGGGAGTAGAAGGGGTGTGAGGTGGAGAGAGGGAGTGAGAGAGAGGGAGCGGGAGAGGAGTGAGAGAGGGAGTGGTAGAGAGGAGTGGAAAAGAGGGAGAGGTAGAGAGTTGAATAGGAGGTGAGAGAGAGAAGGAGCAGGAAAGACGGAGTGGGAGTGCAATAGACGGAGTGGGAGTGGGAAAGACGGAGTGGGCCAGAATACGTACCCAAATTTACAGTCGAGAATGGGTGGTATTTTCGCCGGGGTTTATCACTATGGTGTGACCTCTCACGATAAAGGAATTCTTGGGGTCACCTTTTAACACCAATCCTTAACGACGCGAGAAAGTGGATTTTGAGGTCAGATTATATTTAAACCAATCCTTAACAACGAGGAATCAGATTTTGCTGTCAGATTAGCATAAAAAAAAACTTTAAGATCTAACCAATCCTAACCTAACCTACCAATACTATCCAGATGGTAACCTAACCAAAGCCAATCCTAACCTAACCTACCAATACTATCCAGATGGTAACCTAACCAAAGCCAATCCTAACCTAACCTACCAGTACTATCCAGATGGTAACCCAACCAAAGCCAATCCTAACCAAAGCCAATCCTAACCTAACCTACCAGTACTATCCAGATGGTGACCTAACCAAAGCCAATCCTAACCTAACCTACCAGTACTATCCAGATGGTAACCTAACCAAAGTAACTCATATCTAGGTCTGTGAGTAATCATATCTAGGTCTGTGAGTAACAGAACTGCTGACGTTATCTTGAAACTTTACCTAGCATTAGTGAGGCCACACATGGATTATGCGGTTCAGTTCTGGTGTCCTTATTATAGAATGGACATAGATTCTTTGGAGAGAGTACAAAGAAGAATGACAAAAATGATCCATAATATTAGAAACCTTCCATATGAAGAAAGACTGAAAAGCTTAGGCTTACATTCATTAGAGAGGCGTAGAGTTAGGGGAGATATGATAGAGGTGTACAAGTGGGTAAGTGGGATTAACAAGGGTAAAATGGAAGATGTTCTGAAGCTCAGTAATAACGAAATAACTAGAACAAATGGCTTTAAATTAGATAAATTCCGATTCAGAAAGGATATAGGCAAGCACTGGTTTGGTAATAGAGTTGTGGATATGTGGAATAGGCTACCGAGTGCTATAGTAGGATCGGGGACGCTAGGGAGCTTCAAGACGAAGTTGGATAGGCACATGGAAGTGCTGGGATGGGTGTGAAAGGGATCTGCCCTGTATGGGCCAGTCGGCCTCCTGCAGTATCCCACTTTCTTATGTTATGTTATGTTAACCTAACCTACCAGTACTATCCAGATGGTAACCTAACCAAAGCCAATCCTAACCTAACCTACCAGTACTATCCAGATGGTAACCTAACCAAAGCCAATCCTAACCTAACCTACCAATACTATCCAGATGGTAACCTAACCAAAGCCAATCCTAACCTAACCTACTAGTACTATCCAGATGGTAACCTAACCAAAGCCAATCCTAACCTAACCTACCAGTACTATCCAGATGGTAACCTAACCAAAGCCAATCCTAACCTACCAATACTATCCAGATGGTAACCTAACCAAAGCCAATCCTAACCTACCAATACTATCCAGATCCTAACCTAACCAAAGCCAATCCTAACCTAACGAAAACCAATCCTAACATAACGTGACCAGTCAGGTAGGCTTGGCTCAGAGGGGCTTAACGTGGCCCCGACAGAGACCAACAAGGAAGAGCTGTCGGCTGATCCGTCGGCCGGGTGCTGACCACACGTCGAGGTGTATATATATTTATGAGAGAGAGAGAGAGAGAGAGAGAGAGAGAGAGAGAGAGAGAGAGAGAGAGAGTGTAAGGATGATTCCCAAGTGCCCCTATTGATAAAAAGATATCACACACACACACACACACACACACACACACACACACACACACACACACACACACACACACAGCCTCACCGTCGCCACGCATCAAGAGGTTCTGACAACTCATGCAGTTCCTGGTCAGTGTGTCTCCAGCACAACTCTCTTCCTCCTCTTATTCCTCTTCCAACCTCATCTTCTATGTCATCTTTCCCCATCTCCCCTTTCGTTATCTTATTTTCCCCTTCCACCCTCCTGTTCCTCCTTACCTATCACCTCTTCTTCTTTCTCCATCTCGTCTTCCATCCTCTTTCCTCCTACCCTACTCCTCTTTCACATTATTCCTCCTCTTTCCTCCTTTCCCTATTCCTCTTTCATCCTCCTGCGTTAATCTTCTTATTACCCGATTCCTATCTTCTCTTCTTCCTCTCCCACCGCCAGAAAAAACACCTCAAGTGCTCCTAAACATCTGATCAACATCCCTCATCCAAACGTCAACATTCTTAATACTTCACGACGTCAGCATCAAGAACTATGACATACACATACAAATCATCAACATTCTTCACACGTCAGCCACACAGACACCAATAGCTACCCTGTGATCTTACCCACTCTACCCTGTGATCTTACCCACTCTACCCTGTGATCTTACCCACTCTACCCTACCCTGTGATCTTACCCACTCTACCCTACCCTGTGATCTTAACCACTCTACCCTGTGATCTTACCCACTCTACCCTGTGATCTTACCCACTCTACCCTACCCTGTGATCTTACCCACTCTACCCTACCCTGTGATCTTACCCACTCTACCCTACCCTGTGATCTTAACCACTCTACCCTGTGATCTTACCCACTCTACCCTGTGATCTTACCCACTCTACCCTACCCTGTGATCTTAACCACTCTACCCTGTGATCTTACCCACTCTACCCTGTGATCTTACCCACTCTACCCTACCCTGTGATCTTACCCACTCTACCCTACCCTGTGATCTTACCCACTCTACCCTACCCTGTGATCTTAACCACTCTACCCTGTGATCTTACCCACTCTACCCTGTGATCTTACCCACTCTACCCTACCCTGTGATCTTAACCACTCTACCCTGTGATCTTACCCACTCTACCCTGTGATCTTACCCACTCTACCCTGTGATCTTATAGCCACTCTACCCTGTGATCTTACCCACTCTACCCTACCCTGTGATCTTACCCACTCTACCCTGTGATCTTACCCACTCTACCCTGTGATCTTACCCACTCTACCCTGTGATCTTACCCACTCTACCCTGTGATCTTACCCACTCTACCCTACCCTGTGATCTTAACCACTCTACCCTGTGATCTTACCCACTCTACCCTACCCTGTGATCTTAACCACTCTACCCTGTGATCTTACCCACTCTACCCTACCCTGTGATCTTACCCACTCTACCCTGTGATCTTAACCACTCTACCCTGTGATCTTACCCACTCTACCCTGTGATCTTACCCACTCTACCCTGTGATCTTACCCACTCTACCCTGTGATCTTAACCACTCTACTCTGTGATCTTACCCACTCTACCCTGTGATCTTACCCACTCTACCCTGTGATCTTAACCACTCTACCCTGTGATCTTACCCACTCTACCCTGTGATCTTACCCACTCTACCCTACCCTGTGATCTTACCCACTCTACCCTGTGATCTTACCCACTCTACCCTGTGATCTTACCCACTCTACCCCTCACCTTTAAAGCAAAAATAATACTAATATAAAATGAGACAGAAAACCAAAGAAATAAAGTTAAATATAGACGATAAAAATGTGTCTGCTGTGACTCCTCGATGTTTAAAGTTACTTAAGAGATAATACTGTATTTATATGTTTATCAATGTTATATTTCGCTTCAGATTAGTCCCAGCTTATTTCACTTTAAATTAGCCCCAAGCTTATTTCACCCTAACGCTTATCTTACCTCACTTAACCTACCCCCCCCCCCCCAGGCAGCGCTATGGTGTTTTAATCATCAGGTGAATAAGTTGAGACCTGCTAATCTTACGGTGAAAAAAGCTTAGGGGGGGGGGGGCTCTTCCTCAGTTGAAATAAGCTGGGGCTAATCATCAGTTGGAATAAGCTGGGAACAAATCTCAGTGAAATAAGCTGGTAAGAGGGGGGGGGGGGTTTGCTAATGTTCAAGTGATGCCAAAGTTACACTAGTGAAGAATATTAATAGAATTGCCTAAAGCACTCTCTTGTTAATGTCTCTATACTGTACTTGTAACTGTCCATGAACCTTGAGGTGGGGGGAAAAACAGGTGCATATACCCGAAGCCACTCAATACAAACTGCTTACTGTAACTGTGTGCATAAGACAAATATCAGGACGCAGTATCTGACAGTTTGACATTCACGGGACTACTGTAACTAACCCGGAAGGTAGGCGAAGCTTGTGTCTACAGTACAATAATGCCACGTTACATCTAAGTGTGTGTGTGTGTGTGTGGGTGTACGTCAACAAGTAAGTTTCTAAAGGTGTTTCCCCTGCAAACGTACACTAGCAGACAAAATTCCCTGGATACCCTTTTCAATAACGACGGATCACCTGAAGATTCGTCCTCCCAGATTATTTTACCTGAAGATTAACCACCCTTACCCCCCCCCCCCTCCCAGGTATTGTTAGGGAGGTAAGATGACCTGGGGGTAAATCTTCCGGTAGCTAACCCCAGAAAACTTGACGAAAATTACTTATCACGAGCTGACAGCGTAGCTAATTCTTCCATCAAGTGACCTGATCTACTAAAGGCAGTGTATACAAACTCAGAGTCACGTCATAAGTTAATTACAACTGTCATTAACGGAAGCTAGAGACCAATTAGCTGACAAGGGAACTGTTTCCACCTCGTGTAATTTGTCTCACTTGTTGCTATCAATCAAACGACACGACATGGGAGAGAGAGAGAGAAAGTTAACTTTCCATATAATTAAATAAACCAAAACAGATTTATGAACTTCATAATCCAACAAGGCTGCAGTAATAAAAGAAAACTATTTTGGTTGCATTCTTGAGGGAGAAAACCTGTGTATGAAGAAAGGTTGGGTGGTGGGAGGGGTCGAGCGGTGGGAGGGGTCGAGCGGTGGGAGAGGGGAGGTAGAAGGGGTCGCGGAGTAGGATGACTGGCGCACCTTGGCCGGTCTACACCCGCGTTGTCAACATTGAGAAAGGAAGTTGGGCCTTGACCCCGTCATTGACCAGGCCCTCTTCACTCCTCCAAACATCCCCTACTTCAGCACCACTCTCGCCTTTCCTATCTTTCTCGACGTCTCACAAACTCTAGCTTACCTGTACCACAAAACCCTCAACCTTAACATTACTACACCTACCCACCTTCAACACTCGCCTTAAACCCTAGAAATAGGGCGGCAGATTAATTCAGGGCAGGATGCAAATGCACTACAGGAGGATCTAATTAAACTGCAGGAGTGGTCAGAAAAATAGCAAATTAAATTCAACACCAGCAAGTGCAGCGTACTTAATATTGGAAGAACACATACTGACAATGTATACAGCCTTAACAACATCAACCTAGAGAAGTCGACTTGAGAAAGAGACTTAGGGGTACTTGTAAGCCCGGATCTACGGCCTAGAAAACAGTGCGTTAATGTTCGAAATAAGGCAAACAGAGTATTGGGTTTTATATCTAGAAGTGTAAGTAATAAGAGTGCAGAGGTCTTATTGCAACTATATCTTGCGCTAGTCAGGCCGCACCTCGATTATGCGGTTCAGTTCTGGTGCCCTTATTATAGAATGGATATAAATTCACTAGACTCGGTGCAGCGAAGAATGACGAAAATGATTCCGGGACTTAGAAACCTTCCATATCAGGATAGGTTAAAGAAACTAAACTTGCATTCCCTAGAAAGACGACGAGTGCGGGGAGATATGATAGAAGTACTTAAGTGGGTGAAAGGAATCAATAAAGGGGATATAGATAAAGTTCTTATAATATCCGAGCAGGATAGGACTCGGAGCAACGGATTTAAGTTGGATAAGTTTAGGTTTAGGAGGGAGATAGGAAGGAACTGGTTCACAAATAGGGTGGTGGACGAGTGGAACAAGCTTAGCAACTATGTAGTAAGTGCTGGAACGCTGGAAAGTTTCAAAAGGAGACTGGATAGATTCATGGATGATAGTGTGTGGTAGTAACTCTCGACAGGAGCTGCCATGCACAAGCCAACAGGCCTATTGCAGACTCCGAAATTTCTTATGTTCTTAAGCTTGTACCCCCCTCCTTCACCCACTCATCTCAAACACCTCTCCCACTACTTCAACCTCGAAACTATGGAAGAAACGCTATCCTCTATGCCTGCTGCACGTACCTGTGTTTACCGATGGGTCATGCCGGGAGGCGCGGGCTGTGGGTGTGCCGTGTATGACAGAGGTCGTAGAGGTGTACACCAACACAAGTCTGTCTCTCTGATTGGACGAGTACCTCTGAGTGAGCTCAAGGTAAGGTCCAGTACCTCATACACTACTCCTGCCAGAGACTTGTCCTCGCACACACACTTTACCTCCCTCACTACCGCTAAGCCCGAGTGTCTCATTACTGTAAGTGCCTTTGAGAATCCGCTTATGTTTCATAGTTTAAGTGAGACAGTCAAACTCACTCTCACAGCTCCAGTTACAAGGAAAACTTACCTTTGAGGTCTTATTGTAATCGTCCGAATGTCTCACTGAGTGTCTCCATTGTTCTTCCTCTCACTTATTTGTGAAATGAGGGATTATGTTATGCTGTGTTAAGTCACAATACACCGATATAACTGTGTGTAATATATTGGGATCACCAATAGATTAACAGCCCCGCTCCCAGCTTACTGCATCACATGATTAACCTCGTTAACCTAGCCTAACACCCAAGCTTATTCAACCGTACGACTAACTTCCCGCCCAAACCTAATGCTAAACTGCCTTAACGTTACCCCCCCCCCCCCACCAAGTAGCATTAGTGTATTTTATCTAGTGAAACAAGTCAGAGGTAACCTTCAGGTGACCCTCACCCCTACCTCTATACGCACTAATTATCTTCCTACTAATACAACCAGCAACAGCTAGATTAGACCGGAGGAAATGTCGTTTAAAAAATTCTCAAGGAAAGTTGCTGATTTACTCTTGAATTTTTCCTTGGTTTAAATGTTTTACAGGTCGCCTTTCCCGTTGTTAGTCAAATTTAATTTAAAAAGTTAAGCATCGTCCACCAGGTACAGCAAGTTAATTTTAGTGAGGGTTCTATGGACGTTTTCGGTCTCTCTCTGCCACCTCCTGGACCCTATCAATGATCCCCTTGAGTAAGTAATACAAGGAGGAACAACTAACTAGTAAGTACAAGTGCACAGAAAGAAGAGGACTCATCGCTCGCTGGTCCAGGGTAACCCAAGAGGCTTGGCTGGCTGGTGGGTCAGGTGCCAAGACGGGTCGGTCCGGCTCTCACCACAACCACAACACAGTTCCCACCAAAAGTCGTCGTGTCTTTTGTTTTGAGGCTTTACTGAAATTACGCATTGGCCAGCAGGTGAAATTTTGCGTCCTTGTGCGTAAGTCTGCGTCTGTGTGTGTGTAAATCTACGTCAGTGTGCGTAAATCTGCATCACTGTGTCTGCGTCATTGTGTATGTGCTAGTGTGAGTTAGGTCTACGTCAAGAATGCACAAGGTTTGTATACCTGCACTGTTAATTAATATTTTATGTACACCTGCATCACGTACAATACTCTTGTTGCCTCTCCTGCCCCACGAACCCTGAGATTCAGACTCGTGAACCCGAGGCCGTAAAAGCTTTGATGCATTATTCTGTCCACGGAAGCTTCGGATTCACGAGTCTGAATCTCAGGGTTCGTGGGGCAGCAGGAAAGGCAGCAAGAGTTTTGTCCGTGACTGTACAGTACATTATATGCCTGCACCGTCTATGTACATTGCTAACATGCATAACTGCATCATGTACATTGTCTAACATGCTGAGATCAGTGTGAACTTATATGAAAATTTTAATGAATAAATTTCTATCTATGTAAAACTTCGACATAAGGACAATACAATACTGGGTGAACGAAAGAGACTCACTACACACTTACCTTATACACTAAATACTGTACTCAACTTTAATAAAAACCATCTTCACGTGTTTATATATACTGATTAACTAAACCAATCACACCTTCTTCGGTGCTGTCACCATGAACTTTTGACCCATCCCTTATAACACACTAAGGAGCTGTCATAGCGTGGTTATCTGCCGTTACACACCGTTCGTACTGTAAGTCTTATGTAACACTGTACCTGAGCCTCTGTACTGTAATGGATTATATAACACACTGTACTGTAATGGATTGTATAACACTGTACTGTCCTCTGTTCTGTAAAGTCTTATGTAACACACTGTACTGAGCCTCTGTACTGTAATGGATTATATAACACACTGTGCCTGAGCCTCTGTACTGTAATGGATTATATAACACACTGTACCTGAGCCTCTGTACTGTAATGGATTATATAACACACTGTACCTGAGCCTCTGTACTGTAATGGATTATATAACACACTATACCTGAGCCTCTGTACTGTAATGGACTATATAACACACTGTACCTGAGCCTCTGTACTGTAATGGATTATATAACACACTGTACCTGAGCCTCCGTACTGTAATGGATTAAATAACACACTGTACCTGAGCCTCTGTACTGTAATGGACTATATAACACACTGTACCTGAGCCTCTGTACTGTAATGGACTATATAACACACTGTACCTGAGCCTCTTTACTGTAATGGATTATATAACATACTGTACCTGAGCCTCTATACTGTAATGGATTATATAACAAACTGTACCTGAGCCTCTGTACTGTAATGGATTATATAACAAACTGTACCTGAGCCTCTGTACTGTAATGGATTATATAACACACTGTACCTGAGCCTCTGTACTGTAATGGATTATATACCACACTGTACCTGAGCCTCTTTACTGTAATGGATTAAATAACACACTGTACCTGAGCCTCTTTACTGTAATGGATTATATAACACACTGTACCTGAGCCTCTGTACTGTAATGGATTATATACCACACTGTACCTGAGCCTCTTTACTGTAATGGATTAAATAACACACTGTACCTGAGCCTCTTTACTGTAATGGATTATATAACACACTGTACCTGAGCCTCTTTACTGTAATGGATTAAATAACACACTGTACCTGAGCCTCTGTACTGTAATGGATTATATACCACACTGTACCTGAGCCTCTGTACTGTAATGGATTATATACCACACTGTACCTGAGCCTCTGTACTGTAATGGATTATATAACACACTGTACCTGAGCCTCTGTACTGTAATGGACTATATAACACACTGTACCTGAGCCTCTGTACTGTAATGGATTATATAACACACTGTACCTGAGCCTCTGTACTGTAATGGATTAAATAACACACTGTACCTGAGCCTCTTTACTGTAATGGATTATATAACACACTGTACCTGAGCCTCTGTACTGTAATGGATTATATACCACACTGTACCTGAGCCTCTGTACTGTAATGGATTATATAACACACTGTACCTGAGCCTCTGTACTGTAATGGATTATAGAACACACTGTACCTGAGCCTCTGTACTGTAATGGATTATATAACACACTATACCTGAGCCTCTGTACTGTAATGGATTAAATAACACACTATATCTGAGCCTCTGTACTGTAATGGATTATATAACACACTGTACCTGAGCCTCTGTACTGTAATGGATTATATAACACACTGTACCCGAGCCTCTGTACTGTAATGGACTATATAACACACTGTACCTGAGCCTCTAATTATGTAAACAGGTGTACCAAATCCAAACCCACAAAGTAGACGACAACGCTTTACAAAAAAACTCAACACTATGTTGCTTGGGATGCCGCCAGAAGCTTCATCCCTTACACCGAGGAGACAGATCAGCTGATGCCGGCGGGTCCCTGGGATATAAAGGAGTTGGCAGGGGTCACAATAAAGGCAATGGTTGGCTTCCTCTCCCACCCTTGATGGATGGTCCAGTCACCCTGTTCCTCCTTTCATCTTGTAACCACTGTCATCTCCTCTCCTCTACCCCACTCATGAATTTTATCCTCACAAAAAACAGGGCGAGATTTAAGTTTCAGGTGGAGTTTCATATTACAAAACTAATAATGATTACCACTAAAATAATAGTAGTAGTAATAATTAATAATAAAAATAAAAATAATAATAATAGATGTTAAAAATAATAAAATAAAAATAATAATAATAAAGACAACATCAGAAATAACAGCAACAAAAATAATAACATCAATAATAGTAATAATACATTCAAAAAGTGCGGCATCACCACCTTACCGAAACAAGTCTTGAATAGATCAATACTGTATACTTATATCAAGAAGTGACAATACTATAGGCTACTGTACTAAGTCCTTTACCACTAGACTACCTTTCTTATTGTTACCTTCAACACTTTCTAAATATATACATCTGACCACTTTCCCTTCCAGTTCCTACAGCCTTGAACACTTAAGTGAAAGCTAGAAACCAACTGTTAATTTGGGTATTTATGTGGACTAATGAAAGCCTTTGTATTCTTTATCACGTGCTACTTGGTTCTTCCGGATCAATTGAAGATTAGACTCCCAGCTTATTTCACCTGGAGATTAACCCCAGCTTATTTCACCTGGAGATTAACCCCCAGCTTATTTCACCTGGAGATTAACCCCAGCTTATTTCACCTGAAGATTAGCCTCCCAGCTTATTTCACCTGAAGATTAGCCTCCCAGCTTATTTCACCTGAAGATTAGCCTCCCAGCTTATTTCACCTGAAAATTAACCATTCTAGCTTATACTCCCCCCCCCCCCCACAGGAAGCGTTAGGGTGTTAAATAATACATATGTATATTGGATCACCTGAAGATTTGCTTGCCCCTAACCCCTGTAGTCTTCATCCAAACGCCGGGGGTTAATCTCCAGGTGAAATAAGCTGGGGGTTGATCTCCAGGTGAAATAAGCTGGGGTCAATCTTCAGGTGAAATAAGCTGGGGTTAATCTTCAGGCGAAATAAGCTGGGGTTAATCTCCAGGTGAAATAAGCTGGGGGTTAATCTCCAGGTGAAATAAGCTGGGGGTTAATCTCCAGGTGAAATAAGCTGGGGTTAATCTTCAGGTGAAATAAGCTGGGGTTAATCTTCAGGCGAAATAAGCTGGGGTTAATCTTCAGGTGAAATAAGCTGGGGGTTAATCTTCAGGTGAAATAAGCTGGGGTTAATCTTCAGGTGAAATAAGCTGGGGTTAATCTTCAGGTGAAATAAGCTGGGGTTAATCTTCAGGCGAAATAAGCTGGGGTCAATCTTCAGGTGAAATAAGCTGGGAGTTTATCTCCAGGTGAAATAAGCTGGGGGTTAATCCTCAGGTGTAATAAGCGGGGAGATAATCTTCAGGTGTAATAAGCTGGGGGTTAATCTTCAGATGAAATAAGCTGGGAGTTAATCTTCAGGTGAAATAAGCTGGGGGTTAATCTTCAGGTGAAATAAGCTGGGGGTTAATCTTCAGTCTATTGGCTGTTATGCTCTTTCAATAAACCTTTATTATCATTTGTTACACACACAAGCCCCTCCACACATACACACAACCCCCTCCACACATACACACAACCCCCCACACACACACACAACCCCCTCCACACATACACGCAACCCCCACACACACATACACACAACCCCCACACACATACACACAACCCCCACACACACATACACACAACCCCCACACACACATACACACAACCCCCCACCACACATACACACAACCCCCCCCCCCACACATACTTCCAGTAATGATTTCCACTTTACATTAAACAACACAATCACCAATCACCTACAACAAATGTATCTTCAGCCAACACTAAAAGTAACACAGCACAACACACACAATATCATCACCTCCGCAACACCCTTAACAAAGACAGCCATGACACACAATTTAAAGGCACTTCCTCCCCACCACACACTTGACCATACTATGATTATAACATACTTCAAGCATGCTCCTCCACTACACTCTCCATATCATCATCACCGCCACTGCACAATACAGCACCATCTCCGCACATCATCATTACCACCACACACACAGACACACACACACTTAACCATACCAGCACAAACACACACTTATCAATACCAACACCATTACACATTAAAAACAATTATTTCCATTATACACCTAACAATATCACCACTACCAAACATTTACACCAGCTTGCACCGCTACACAATAATACCGTGGCCATATATCACTCGTCATCAACTCAGAAAACGTGCAAAAAAGGACTTAAGGTGAGCGAGGGATTTCTGTAGTTAGTTTCTATTAGGATCTTATTAATTCAGTAAAAAAAAAAAATCCACAATGAGTTGGTTATTATCCCAGTAAAAAATGAAAACTCTAAGGTGAACTGGTTATTAGCTACGTTGATGGAGAGCTACTTCCTGTAACTGACAGTGTGATTCAGGCAAGCAGGAGAAAACAAAAACTTGAGCAGTGCGCAAGTAACAGAAGCAACAAGGTCTCCAGGAGGTGGCACGAGCGGGTCAGAATGGGAAAGCGCGCATAGAGCTGACTTACGAGCTGAAACAAATGTCAGTCTATATCCGACAAGTCAGCTGGGTGAGCGACTTATGTTTACATAAATCTGCAGAGTTGCCAGAACAGTGCACGACTCACCTCGCATGTCATAGCGTCCCTAGTTTATACACGACCTGGCCATCACGATGAAAGGTTGCAGGTCAAATAGGCTCCAAGTTCTAACGGACCCCAAATTAACCGTTAAGAATGGGCCTCAATCCTAATGATTAGGTCTAAATTAAGTTTAAACCAATTTGGATCTTACGGAAAGCTCCGGTGTGTCTGTATAATCAAAACAACGCCATGTGAACGTATCTAGTTAAGCTGGAGTAATCTTGGTGGTATTTAGTATCTTTTAGCTTTATTTTTTATTGTTTTGCTTAAATAAAACAATCAGTAACATACTCTCCAGTCTAGAAGAAAAGACACTGTACGAAACTATGTGAATCAAGACACGGTGCCTGAATTCTCATAACTTTCTACTTAAGAACATAAGAATGGAGGAAACTGCAGCGGGCCTATTGGCCCATACTGGGCAGTCCCCTTTACACCCAACTCCTATTGCTCATATAAGCATCCAACCTATGTTTGAAGCTATTCAGCGTATTCGAGTTAATGATGATATTTGGTAACTTGTTCCATTCATCCACTACTCTGTTTCCAAACCAGTGTTTACCTATTTCACGCCTAAATCTAAATTTGTCTAATTTAAAACCATTGTTACGAGTTCGCTCCTGGTTGGATAGTTTGAGTACCTTTGTAATGTCCCCTTTGTTTAGCCCTGACTTCCACTTATACACCTCTATCAGGTCGCCCCTCGCTCTACGTCTCTCGAGGGAGTGCAAATTAAGATGCTTTAACCTGTCTCTATACTCAAGGTTCCTGATACCCGGGATTAGTCTTGTCATTCTCCTCTGAATTCTTTCCAAGGATTCTATATCCATTCTGTAATACGGTGACCAGAACTGGACTGCGTAATCCAGGTGTGGTCTCACAAGAGCAAGATACAGTTTTAGGATGACCTCGCTAGTCTTGTAACTAACACTCCTTTGTATGAACCCAAGTACTTTATTAGCCTTGTTACGAGCAAAAACACATTGTTTACTTGGCTTAAGGTTCCTACTTATCATTACTCCTAAATCTCTCTCGCAGTCGGATTTCTCTATGGCATCGTTGTTCATCTGGTATCTGGTTTCCCTGTTTACATCTCCTATACTGAGTACTTTACATTTGTCCACGTTGAATTTCATCTGCCATTTTTCAGACCATTCGAAAAATTTGTTTAGATCCTCCTGTAGTTTTGCCGAGTCCTCGTCAGATTTGATAACACGTCCTATTTTAGTGTCATCAGCAAATTTACTTATGTTGCTGTCTATGCCGATATCTATGTCGTTTATGTATATAATAAACAATAATGGTCCAAGTACTGAGCCTTGGGGAACTCCACTTGTGACGTTGCTCCAATGGGACTTAGTGCCGTTAATGCTCACTCGCTGTTTCCTGTCCTGTAACCACGCCCTAATCCATTTAAGGATGTCACCTTTGATGCCATGAGCTTCTACCTTTCTAATTAGTCTTTCGTGGGGTACTCTGTCGAAGGCTTTGCTAAAGTCGAGATATACCACATCATAATTGTGCCCCTCGTCCACTGATTCGAAAACTGATGAAAAGAATGTTAATAGATTAGTTAGGCAAGAACGTCCGCTTGTGAAGCCATGCTGGGAATCATTGATCAATCTGTGCTTCTCCAGGTGATTTCGAATAGAGTTTGAAATGATTGCTTCCAGTAATTTGCCTACTATTGATGTTAGACTGATTGGGCGGTAGTTAGAGGATAGTGATCTATCCCCCTTCTTGAAGATCGGTATTACATTCGCTATCCTCCAGGATTCTGGTACTACACCTGTTTTTAAGGACATGTTAAACAACTTTGCTAAGGGCATACTAAGCTCTTCCTTACATTCCTTTAATACTCTGGCAAATATCTCATCGGGACCAGGTGACTTATTAGGCTTTAGTTTGTCTATTTGCTTACTAACATCGTTACTAGTCACTACTATCTCACTTAATTTGTTTTCTTCACTATCTCTGAATAGAGTCGGTGCCTCGGGTATCATGTTTAAATTTTCGCTGGTGAAAACTGTTGAAAAATATTTATTCAAATTATTGCTCATTTCTCCGTCGTTATCAGTGAGCTCGCCGGAGTCTGACCGTATTGGTCCAATCTTTTCTCGTGTTTTAGTTTGATACATTTGGTAGAATCCTTTGGGGTTTGTCTTTGCCTCCCTTGCTATCCTTACCTCATTATTCCTCTTTGCTTTCCTTATCTCGGTTTTAACCCTACTCGCCAATACCCTATAATAGTCCCGGAGGTGAATTTCGCCACGATTTATCCTTCTACCTATAGCCTTCCTTTGGCCAATGATGTTCTTTAAATAATTATTTATCCATTTAGGGTCATTGTTGTCTGATCTGAGTTTTTTGTATGGTATGTTCTGCCTTTGTGCATTAAGTAACTCACTATTTAAATTGTCGTGGAACTCGGCAATCTCAGATCTCGTTATCAGGTCGGTGTCATCTGTCAGGTTCACGGCCAAGCGCGACACCCCCTCTCTCAGCTGCCTCTTTAAACTGTCAAAGTTTGCCCTTCTGAAATCTGGTACTTTAGTGGAATTTTCCTTACGTCTGCCCTGAAAATCTAACTGGAATCGAATTTCTTTGTGATCGCTGTTTGCAAGTTCGTTCCCTACCTCGACATTGCTAATGAGGTTTTCTCTGTTTGACAAAACTAAATCCAATATATTATTACCCCGTGTGGGTTCGGTTATATGTTGACTTAGGAAACAGTCCTGGATCGTCTCGAGAAAATCCTCTGATTCTGAGTTTCCCGTAAGGTCGGTCCAATCTATTTGGCCAAGGTTAAAGTCGCCTACTATACAGACTTTGTTGTGTATGGAAGCCCTGCTCATTTCATCCCAGATAAGTCGCTCATTGACTCTATCAAGATTGGGAGGTCTATATATTACTCCTGTGATTACTTTTTCCCGACCGTCGCTTAATTCTATCCAAATTGTTTCTGTATTCCTCTCAGTTTTTATTTCCTTATTTATTTCACACTTCAGATTATCCCTAACATAGATTGCTACTCCGCCTCCTTTCCTGGTCTGCCTATCGGTATGGAACAGTTTGTAACCCGCAATTTGGTATTCGACTGGTAATTCACGTGTGTCTAGGTTGATCCATGTTTCAGTGAATGCAATTATATCGATTTCTTCGGTACATACCAAGGCCCTAATATCATCCATTTTGTTTCTCATACTTCTACTGTTCGCGTAATATACATTTAAGTTAGTCGTGTTCTGAGTCCTTCCCTTACCGCGTTTAGTTTTAAACTCCCTGTCTAATTTAGTTTTGTCATCATTCCTAACACTATTTCCCTGTAATCTTTTGCCTTGTTTACCCGCTCCCACTGCAGTCTCCTCCACCCCCGTGCTCATATGTTCTCCTAGCAGTTTAAAGACTTCGATATCCTTTGAACTGCCCCCTCTAGAGACCCAGCCAGGGTTGCCACCCCATCCCGAGACAGGTGCACCCCATCCCTAGCATAAAGGTCCCTTCTGCCATAGAAGTTGTCCCAGTTGTCAATGAATGGGACAAATACTGACTTGCAATATCTGTCAAGACGGTCGTTGACACCAACCGCCCTTCACAACCATTCACTGCCAACTCTCCTTCTAGGCAGGACACTGCATATGATAGGGATCCCTCCCTTAGACCTAATACGATCTATGGCTGCCTTGAACTTGTCAAGAAGCTCCTCGCTCCTACACCGGCCAATGTCATTGCCTCCTGCACTGAGGCAGATAATGGGTTTGTTCCCATTACCAGACAAGATATTGTCCATCCTGTCAATTATATCCCCCACCCCAGCTCCTGGCAAACACACCCTCATCCTATTTTTGTTTTTACCACAAAAGGCCCTGTCCAAGTACCTTACCTGTGAGTCACCAACAATTAAAGTTTTTATACCTTCCTTGTCATCCCTGTCCCTGACTGTATTAACGTCCAATTCGTCTATCAATGGACTGAACGAGTTGGCACACTTAGCTGCTGTTGTCGTATCCTTGGTGTATTTCTTCACCACCAGCTTGGTCCTCCCTCTCCTCACAACTTTCCACTCGCTTGAGTTTTCGTCAGACACTGGCTTTCCCTGTCCCGCCTCCCCTTTTAACCTCGCCAGCTCTTCCTTTAATTTCAGGTTCTCCAAAGTGGCCCTCTCAATTTCTTCTTGGCCCTCGCCAATTCTTCCATGGACCACTCCAGTTTGGTCAACAAACTCGCACACCCAAGACCACACATAGCATTGGCCATATCTGATAATTATCCCTCGGGAGCTAACCCTGCCGTGACCTTTCCCCTAGTGAGGTCAGAACACAACTTCCTTCAACTGAGACGCATCCGACCCATTCACTCCAGCAACGAAACAGTCAAAATGGTGCCAAAATCACAGACTCCATCTTAATTAGCTGCGTATTCTCATCAAAGATTCGTACGATGAATTTTCCACCAACTGGAGATGGAAAGACGATTCTAACTACTACCATGCAACTAAACAAAAGAGTCAAAATAACATCAATATTACATCGCTCATCAAATGTTCATACAGTATGACCAAATTTCCGCCAAATGAAAGATACAAGAACGTATCCAACTGGTTTACTTTTGTAGCAACACAAAGCTGAATCAACAGGCATAACAATTATAATGAGATTACCATGCCCCAATGCAATGACTCATCTCATGGTAAAACTCCAGAGAGAGAGAGAAAGAATCTAGCGTTAAGAGCAGAAACATAGTCAAGAGCCCCCAGGAACGAATGACAATTTATTTCACTCCCTAATTATTATACCAGCACCATCCATCACTAGGGAGAGAGGTGTACGCAAACATATCTACTGTTTGTCTCGGTTGTTGACCACCTTTCCTTCACATCACCGCCATCCCTAAGTCTTAACATCGTAGAATCAGCCTCGCTTTCCGATGTCTCATTCGTCAAAGAATATTCATGGGTGTCTCAGTCTGGTATTTGTGTTGCCTAACTTGTTTACATTAACTAGGGGAAATTCCACACCGACGGACGGGAGTGTAAGCATGTGTTGGCGCACAAGCAGAGAAAGGTGTCACAGCTGTAAAGGCAGAAAGTGACTCATACGGCGTCATTGGACTTTTTTTTTCCAATACCAAAGTTTCGCACGCGGAGCATATACTGTATATGAGTTTAAAACATAATCTATGGAGGAAGGATTTGGATGATATATCGCTAGAAGACAATCAAAACTCAAACACTGCAGTATGACAAATGGCCTCGCCATGACAAAGTTCACTCCCCATAAAAAAAAAAATTATATATATATATATATATATATATATA